>VDFB02072995.1:0-21139 GCA_007258455.2 Sequoia sempervirens
TTCTATAGCCTCAATCATGCATTCATCAATGGAGACATGAAATATGATGTCATGCTTATACTTCTCCACAATTTTCCTCAAAATTCTATCCCTTTCATTCATATTCCTTTTGAATACTACAAAGAAAGCTGTTAGGGAATCCTCTTAAGCATTCAAATTTCCAAGATTATGCATGTGATCAAAAAATTGATGTCCCACTAGTCTGGATGGGTTCCGAAATACATCTTCACTTTTTCCCAAAAGCCTCTTCATGAAGTAGAACAATAGTCATATGATCAACGAACCAAGCTTAAAGGCATAATTCTTTTCCTTTGTTTGCTTTATGTTTTCTAACAATTACAATCAAAGAAGCTCACAGAGGTCATAATCTGCACCTTTCACTACCATATCATAGCCAGTATAGATTGTTGTGGCTGAAACATAATTCTCCCTGTTTGTGAAATATATCTTGTGACCTATCATGAGGGATGCATACTTCACTGTTGGATTGGTAATAGTATTCGTTGCTAGGGCTCTTTTGTCAAATGCTACACCAATGAGTTTCTTCACTACCTCATTCTTTACATATTTTAATGTAGGTACTGTTCCTTTATCCCAAAAACCAGTTGCATCCCTAATCGCTTCTTTCGTTATCAAGTGTGGCCTATCAGTCCAAAGAATTTTTTTGTGAATTTTTCTCAGGGAAGTTGTTCCAGACATCCAACTTTTTTATCAACCACATTCGAATACTTGGGTTTTACCCTAAAGTCATTACTAGTAAGCTCCTTTTGCCACAGGTCAATTAGTTTTACATGATTGTACTCCTCAAACTTAACTCTAATAATCATCCTAGTATCCTTTGCTGACATTACACCATGTGGAATTGACAAAAGTGCACCCATGCAATCATCTTCAAAGAATTTTGAAGAGTATTTTCTGTAAGAGGGCCTCAGCCTTTCTGATACTTTCACAACTACAGGAGTTGATATTCTACTGGTACTGAATTCAAGCAAATTCACCAAAACACAATAGCTTAGGAATTAGAAATACCTTTTTCTACACACAGAACCATAGCTAGGGTTTCCATAGCTCGAACTCCAATTATCTTCAGAATGCTTCAAAAGTTCTCTAATTCTTCAAATGCTCGAATGAACTAAATTCTTTGATCATTTTCTTTATAAAATGACAAATTTCCCTAAATCGCATTTATTGCGGCAGACTCCAAAAAGCTACTAAAAACTCCTTTTACACATGCAAACCCTAATTTGTTGCACAAAGAACCATCTCTTCATATTTTCTACCATTTCCTTTTCCAGAACCTCTAAAAACTCAATCTTCATCTCTTTTCCTCGTGCCAGCCTCTGACACACCATTTATCTAGGGGGTTACAATTTTTTGATAAAGCTCCCCCTATGACCTTGCTAGGTCTAGTTATCAAATAAGTCGTCCGTACCGGATGAGGGCATAGACTCATCAATTGTCTCTGGTTCTTCTTTCCTTCTCCAAATCTTTCTCATCTCTTGCTTAATCTCATCTTTGTCAACTTTCTTCATAGATTCATTCTTTTCTACCAGATTGGTTTCCTTGTTCTTCTTGCTTTTGTAGACTCTTGAAACATGTCTCGGTTTGTTCAAGTTATAGCAGACAACATTCCTTTGATTAGATTGACTTCTTGTTCTACACTGATTAGCTTTATGTCCATGTTACAGGTATAGCAATATCCATTGAAAGATTGACTCATTCTTCTTGTATTAAACTGATTCATCATCATGGTTCTGCATTCACTTTCCCTATGTCCAAATCTTTTGCATGCAAAACATTGACTAGAGAAATGACTAGGGAATTGATTCATCCTGCTTCTACATTCAGTTTCCCTACGACCAAACTTATTGCATGAAAAAAAGGTGCCATTAAAAGAAGGGTACCTTTGTGCATTAAGCTGTCTCACCGGAGGTCTCCTAGCATATTTTCTTGAATTTCCTTTTATCTTTCCTTTATCCGGAGTCTTCTAATTATTCTCAGTTTTAGAGATTTCACCAATATAATTTCCCAGACCACCTTTGTCTTTGCTTCATTTCTGTCCTGCAATTAATTCATGAAGCCTTTCTGAGCTAGATTTGAAATTGTTTTCCCAAAGTTTTTCCTTCTTTAGATCCACTTTAAAGTTCACAATTTCTTATTCAAGCTTGGTGCAATCTTCAGACTTGCTTTGTACCAACTTGTTCAGACACTCTTCAATTCTTTTCTTCTCTTCCACTTAACTTTCAACCCAACAATATCTTCATTAGCCTTCTTCAATTGATCAGTTACTTCCTTATGCCTGTCTTTGAATTTTTTCAATTGCTCCTTAAGTTTCTAGACACATTTGTTCACATCTTCAAGATTTTCTTTTAGATCTCTATTTTCTGTTTCAACTTTATCAAGATCTTCAAGAGTATTTTGGAGCTCTCCTTTGTCATTCATTTCTTCCATCTTCAGGATCTCCCTCAAGCTATTAGGATTAACCAAAAAAACTGAGCTCTGATACCAATTGTTAAAGATCCAAGATATTGAGAGGGGGGTGAATCAATATCTTCTTAAAATTTCTGATCATATACCATCCAATTATTCCAATGCAAATAATAGCAAAAATGAATAAGAGAATTAATAGAACATAAAATCAGAGAACACAAGAACACCAGGATTTTTACGTGGAAAACCCAAAATGGGAAAAACCATGGTGAGTGTTAGCTCACAATATTATATAACCGGTTATAGAATATTACAAAATGGTGGCTCACTGCCAGGGCTCATTGTCTAGAAACAAAGGCTCACTGCCTTCAAAATTACAATGATTGAATGGTTTTTAGCCAAAAAATAAACTGAGTACACCTAATAAGTGCAGATTTAGTTCCAAATAAAGGTCAATAAATGGACTTAACACATTTCATCATGTTTGCACTGCTTCACTTCTTCACAAAAAAATCACTTTCTTAAAAGACTGACCGTTATATATACCCAATCTTCTTCACAAGCATCAATTAGGTCGGCCTAATTAGATGCACTTCATATTTACCAAAAATATTATTTGCCAACCTCAACCTAAAAAAAAAAGAATAGCCCACACGCTTCAACAAGTCAGCACAAACCTAAAATAGGTCACACATATATCCACATAACAAGACTATTTTCACCTTTACACAATTCACCAAGGAAGTCGGCCAAGAATAGACTTCAAACCAAAAGATAAAAAAAAATTCTGTGTGAGCACCAAATACGTGAAAACTCAGATGTACATGATCCCGACATCTTCAAACCATTTCCCAAAACCGCAAGCAACAATGCTCACTAGAAAACAAATGCAGATCAAAATACCAGAGGATTTAAGCAAAATACCGGTTCAGATACTGGACTAGAATACTAGAGTAACTATAGTCTTGATCTTGCAGTTGCAACTCATATATCATGGTGACATCAATGAGAAACAAAAATTAACAAAATGAGATGTTCTTCATTTTTCAATAATAGAATACTTAGGGTGGTGTGGGATATCCATGTGCAAGCTTTGGTATGCAATAAAATCATTAAAAATAAGTATTTTTTTATCTATAATAGTGAAATCAATAGGTGTAGTACATAGTGAAAGTGCTCTCTTTGATGGTGAAAGAACCATCTACTATGATAAAAGTGAAATTATCACCATAAAAGCCAAAATAATTCAATGAATGCACATATTTATATTTATTAGATGTGATGAATTTATCATGACACTTTTGTGGCATCTAGTGATGTCCTAGTTCTTAGATTCACTCCTTTGACATAATTTTTTATACTTTCTAGCTTCCTAGATTGATTATATCATACAAATATAACCATTGTGGCATGTATAGAACCAATTATTAGTGATTTTCAATAATAGTATGGGAAAGGTGTTGAGATATTTTAGACATTGTTTGGGGCCATTTTTGTCTATATGAAAGCTTTATAACTAAGCATAAGGATTATGGCCTCTTTGTAAATCCTATTTTTGAAGTACTAAGTGACCTTGTAGTCACTTTTAGTTATAATCTTTATTTGAAGGAAGTTTCTCTAGAGTAAATTTATCTTAATTCATGGTTTTTTCTCTCTATCATATTTCATTTCCTTGCTGAATTAATGCAATATAAATTTTATGTGATTTTTCTCTCTATAACTAAGAATTTGATTTGTTGATGATGAATAAATATGGGTAATATATTCCCTATTTTTGGATCGTAGGAACCTAATTGTGTTATTACTAAAGAAGAATGGTACATGTGTAACACCCGCCACGAAACCCTAGAGAATGCCACACACATAACATAAGAGAACAATTTTTTTTTCAAAAGTGTAATTAAACAAGTAAAGTAAACTACACTTACACACATTCTCTAAGGTACGTGACGACGCTTAATTACAATACCCATTACTAACAAAAGTTACTAAGCATAACTTATATTTATAACTCAAGAATTAAAGATCATAGATCCAAAACATTAACATACATCATTTAAGTTATAAAGTACAATAATGAATCCATTCACACTTTGCATTTATTTAATATTACAATTACAACTCTCATTTCCAAATGAGATAGTTTATACCAAAGTGTTACAATTACATAGTATAAAGGTTCTCCTCGAATAACAATTGAGGAGTGATACAATTAAAAGGTATCCAACTGATACAAAAGTGACATAAGAGAAGTACAAATTCACTAATACACACGAGCTCTCCAAACAAGAAGTACCCGCCATCACGAACAAGAACTGGGGACCCAACGGTGTAAGGTGCACGTTCCACCCAACCATGTGGTACCCGAAGGACCAACCCCCGTGCTAGGAGATAGTAAAAGAGCTTCCTACACAAACCTACAACCTCTAGACATAGGCAAAACAATACTAAACTACTCAAGTACAAAACTAACAAAATGGTTACAATGCTTCCAGATAACAATGATCAACTGCACAATACGACAAAATGACTCACGGTTGTCATAGGAGCAGTGTCATCACAAATTTGCATGGGTTACCCTAGCGAATCTTTCTAGGTTCCGGCCCCCATCTTGGGTTACCCTGGTGGCCTCTTACGAAACTTGACCCCACATGCAATCCAATGCAGAATCGATTATCTTTCTAAGAAACAAGATATCGATCATGCCATTCCAGACCTTGTCATCTCATCCCAAGTATTTACTAGCCCTTGAGTCCATGAGTGAGGCATTAACAAAAGTTAAGTGTTTAAACTACCCTTTTTCCCCTAACATATTTAATTAAGTTATCACTGATTAGTTTAATTAATTAATTTATTTACTCAACAAAATAAATTTAATTAATTAGTTTATTTACTTAATAAAATAAATTTAACCACGAGGATTACATTACCTTACCACATAAGTGAAATTTAATTAATTAATTTTTCCATTTAATAAGATAAATTTAATCAATAGATTAAATTACCTTACTAATTGAATAAAATTAAATCAACTAAATTAAATAACAATTTTAATCTAAAATACTTAAATTAACATTACCACCACTTAAATATTAATTCCCACATATAATTTCCACTGATAATAAATTATCAAAACATCAAAGACGACATGACTCAACAACAAACTAGACACAAACTGACGACATACTATGATAGGGTTGTGGTTTGACAAGGGAACTTCGTTACTATCTCCCAATCAACAAAAACATTGGGATATGGACACGTTCATGCCTATGAAGTCAGGTGGAGATGATGTCCTGTACCTGCAATCCTGTAATCAAGATGAATGTCGTACATGGATAAAACATAACAGTCACACCGTGAAGAGGAATCATGGAATCACAGGGCGCTCACATGCAAGTGATGTAATCCCATCCCCTTCACCCATACAATCACATCAAGACTGAAAAAAGTAAAGTATCATTAATCAATAGATAAGCACATATCAATATCAACAACTATGCTAATCAAAAGCATAACATAAAACATAAACATCCGCATAGTGCATCATCACATCAAAATATAACATCATCATTGCTCTAATGCCCATGATCATAAAAAAATAACAAATATATGAGTCTGCCAAAATAAACACACTTTCTAACAACATAGCAAACCGGAGGGGTGCTACAACATGGAGGTTTGTTTCATTTACTATAGAGGCTTGGGAAAGATTATTGCATAAAAATACTATCCTCTTCCTTGAATAAAAAGGCTTAGTATACCAACTTTGATGATAAGTTCTTCACTAATACATTTCTTAAGACAATGTGCTATAATATTTGTGCAACCATTATATTTATGGAAGACAACCTTCAAAACAATGAAATTCTAGTTTAGTTGGTTGGTTATGCCCTTTGAGTTGACTAAGTCCCTTGTGACATTAACAAGAATATTGAATGAGATATTGCAACCATTCATTACTTTATTTACTATTTTCTATATTGATTAAATACTTTTCTTCAATAAAACATGATAATAATATTTTTATCGCATTTAACAAGTTTTCAATACTTTGCACTAATACAATCTACAATACTTAAATAATAGGGAAAGTAAATAAAATCAAACATAAAGAAAATGGTAGATATCAAATAGTTATTGATAATACATTAGATCGTCAATACATGGTTGAGTTTCTACTTACGAGATTGAAACTTAAGGATAAGGGGCCTTAGACCTAGGTAATGGTGTGTCAAATAATCTCCTTCCAATAGCTTGAAAGCTAGCTAGTGTAAGATATACAAATTTTTACCTTGCAATTCTCATCTTTCATTGTTGCACTTATTTTAGTGTTAATTCCCCTACTCTTATTTTAAAATCATTCAATCCATTATATAGCCCAATTACCTATCATATATGAAAAAATTGGATGAAAATACTTAGAATATTCTCCTATACCTACCATTGAAGTCCTAATATTTGTTCCTCCTCAAACCCTACATCCCCTAGTGTGTATGTTAAGACACAAGTATAGGGGTACTCTTGTCTATGTTCAAAGCTTAAAATTTGGTCCGAATTATGGTTTTAACCCTAATTTCTACTACATTTTCTAATATTTATTCTCTCAAGATCCTCTTATAAATATAATTTTTATTTTCACTTGACTTCCTCTACCTCTCTCACTCTCTCTCACTCTTGAGTCTTCTTGCACTTCACTAGATTTCTTCTCTTTTCCCATCCTATCTCCATTTTAATCCTCCTTGTCATTTACCATAGTTTTCTTCTATTACTAATACTCCAATGACTCCCTAGCTCTTCCATTGATGAAAATCCTCCCTCATTCCTTTCTTATAGTATATTTTAATCCTTTTTCCTTATCTCCAACTAGTTTCCTTAGAATATCTTATGATGTCCATCTTCCTCTTGTCCTCCATCCACTTGCACACACCACCTAGACTAGAAATCAGCCTAAGGTTTCATCTTATTATGTTCAAATATTTAAACACACCAAGCTCTCTCATCTTGAACTAGGAATCTCTCATGATCCAAATATTCCAAAGTAAATATTGTATGGGTTGAAATGTTCCAAATAGGGGAATGACTAAGGTAGTCTCCTAGATGCACAAGCCAAAATTTTATTTCCATAGTTTTTTTTATGAATATCTTAGTATTAAAAGTTAATTTAAATATTCTTCAAGCACCAAGGAAACATGAAATAATAAGGTGTTTAACTATAGAAATTTACAAAGTAGTTGAAGCAAAGGACACTAAGACCTCCTTAGACACTAATGAATACCAATGCCCCCACCTATTTATTGTGTTCAAGAATACCAGAATTGGTTGAAACTTTCTAGGAATCATTATCCATCCTTTTAGAGTCAATTTTCAATAACAATCAATAGGAATTTGAATTTTAGTCCTAAATTTGTGTTTTTTTGTACTAAATTAGATATGAAAGTATTTTATTATTAATTTAAAAAAATTAAAAATTGGTTTTTCTTTAGTATAGGTACATATAGAACTTGGTTATTACATTCTCTTAATAATAACTCATTAGGAAGAATTAAAAGCTAGCTTTTCAATTCCTAGTAATCAAATCAATTTGGCTAAGCTAATTGTTCAAATTCCTTTCCTAGCCTAAGTTGTTCAAACCCAACACACAACTTGATCTATTCATGAATTCCTATTAAGAGATTAGGAAATTATTCTCCCATAAATTTGAATAATAAGAAATCGTTCTTCCCAATTAACTCTTCAACACTACTATGATTGCCTTGTTCTTGATTCATGAAGAAGAGGTACACATTTAGTTCATCTTTCATGAAGGAGATAACATATATCTTGGGTATATTATTTACACATGACATGGAGTATATGTAGATTTGATCAATATTCATGCAATTCAAGAATGACCTACATGAAAGACATTAAATGATTTTATAGTTTCTTAGGGTTGGAAACTTTTTGTAATAAATAGAAATAATTAGTTTTTCACACAACATCTAGGAAATGAATCAAATTATAAAGGGTGGACCACTACAGTAACATGTAACTAGAAATTGCACAATATTTTTTTAAGAAATTAAATATAGGCTCTATTTTGTACCACTATTATGGAATATTTAAATATGAGTTAAAGAATTCTCACTCAATTTAGTCACCTAGTTTCTTAACACAATGAAAAATTCAGTTTTTAAAAAAAAGAAGGGGTAAAGATTTATTCAATCAAATCCAAGATACAAAGCAAAGGCCGAAGGCCCACCAAACAAGGAGCACAGCCAAAAAAAACCAACAACAGTACTACATACTCCTGTCTTCCAATAATAACCTCTCTAGGGTCCCAAGATAATCAGAAGGTAACTCATCCCTTCCACTAATATACCAACCATCCACATTCTTTGAAGCCCACTTCGCCAAACAATCAACCACTCTGTTCCTTTCTCTAGGGATATGACAAAAGGAGACATAATCCATGGTACTGCATAAAATTAGAATCTATCTATCCATTGAGGCTAATTGCCAACTAACATCATCCAAACTCTAGTTGTTCAGCATATCCACAACAATCTGAGAATCCGACTCACAAATAATCCTCCTCCAGCCTAAAGAGCAACCTCTCTCAATAGCAATCTTAATAGCAAGGGCCTCCATAAGATAAGAGTGCTGCCCTTTGTAAACAAAGAAGAAAAAAACCATACCACCATCATTACCTCTACGTATACCACCAATACCAGCATGTCCAGGGTTCCCACGAGAAGAACCATCTGTATTAATCTTTAGGACCCCAACTGGGGGAGGTGTCCACCTCCCATCATGAAAAACCCGCTGCTTGACATGTCAGGGTCTTTTTCCAGCAAAGCAACCCCTTCTACTACCCCCCAGGTTCAAATTCCTCACTATAGCATAATCACCATGATCAATATTTTTAGACATATCACACTTAGCAGAGATAGTCTCCTGAAGCTTGCTAATTATCTTCTGCCACAATTGAAAACTTCCTAATTTGGAGCCACAAAAAACTCTATGGTTCCTTTCCAGCCAAAGGTTCCAAATAATGGAATAAGGCCCTATAGCCTAGGCCACCTGTAGGAAAGATGTCTTCGCTAGAGGCCTGCCCATACTTTCCCAAAATTCAATTAGGGAGGTAGCATGAATACAACCATGATGCCAAGCCTCCCACCACCTGTGCCATATCTCTCTAGAAAAAGGGCAGAGAAAGAGAAAATGGGAAATACATTCCTCACTGTGCAGGCAAAGGAAGCAAATAGAAAGTCCCTAAAAACCTCGCTTGCAAAGATTCTCCCAAGTGAGACATTTCTTCTTAGCAACCAACCATAAGAAAAAATTGCATTTGGGTCAAGAAAAGTTGTTCTATACCTTCTTCCACTAGGGCACCTCAGCTAGACCATGTAAGTTTCTGTCTAGCATAGCATAACCTTGAGCAGTAGTAAATTTATCTTTTGGGCTAGTACTCCAAGCCAACGTGTCCCTCCCATTAAGGGAGCTGTAGAACCTACCCTCCAAGAGTCTAGCCAGATCAACACGATCCTCATTAGAACCTCCCATGGGCCACTCCTGAGGATCCTTCTAGCAAGTCACCTCCGCCTGACCAATACGCTTGACAATTTTAAAATGCTCCACCTTACTCCACCCAGCATTAGTAAAAATATGGCAAAGAGGCTGAAACTGAGGGAAGATAGAAAGAATGGGAGGGTGGCCATCCCAAGAGTCTAGCCAAAATAGAGCATCAGAGCCTCTATTATAGATCTAGAAGAGACCATCCTTAATAAGATGAGCTCCCTTTTTAAGAGTATCCCAGACACAAGATCCTTTGCCCAACAAAGCAAGCTGTGACATATCCTAGCTATCAACACCTGGAAGATACTTGTGGGAAAGAATCTTGGCCCAATCCTGATCCTGATTATTGCACCACCTCCATTACAACTTAGCTGCCAAGGCCATGACAACAAGAGCCATAGAATTGAGACCAAGACCCCCAGCATGCTTCGGCCTACAGACAGACTCCCACTTGACTAAACTCCACTTCGAGGATAGAAGGCTGCCAGACCAAAGGAATTGACGAGCTATAGCATCAAATTCCTTCACAAAGGTGGAAGGGGGAACCTGCACACAACACCTGTAAATGGGGAGATACTGCACCATAGACTTTAGGAGAATCACTCTCCCAATAGAATATAGCCATCTGTAAGTCCAATGACTAACCTTACTTTAGAATTTATCCAAAATCCCCTGCCAGTAATTTCTACGCTAAGATCCCAAAGCCAAAGGAATCCCAAGGTACATCAAGGGGAGAGAACCGATTTGAAATCTAAGGATCCTAGCAATCCTGCCCTGAATAAGCTGAGGAGTATTAAAGAAATAAATGGAAGATTTATCATCATTGACACTCTAACCTGAAGCTTTCAAATAGATGTCTAAAGCTCTCCTGAAGTTCACAACCTGACTAATTCTAGCCATGCCCATCAAACCGGTATCATCCACAAACTGAAGATGAGAGTAAGGAGGAAGATTATTGTTCCAGCTCCAACCTTGGATAAGACCCTACCTCACCTGAGATTTAATAAATCTGCCAAGACCCTCCGCCATGATTATGAATAAATAAGGAGATAACGGGTCCCCTTGCCGAAGTCCCTGAGAGGCACTAAACAATTCCGAAGGTTCCCCATTAATAAGAACTGAAAAGGAGGACGAGGTCACACAACTAAGAACCCAATTCACCCACTCCTCTTCAAACCCAAAAGCCAAGAGAATTTTTTGTAAGAACTCCCAACTCACCCGATCATAAGCTTTAGCCATGTCAAGTTTAATAAACATAGACTTCTCCTTAGAGGAAGCCATAGAGTGAATAGCCTCCATTGCTATCACAACACCATCCAAGATTTGTCTTCCTTGAACAAAACCCCCCTGCTCGGTGGAGATATAAGCACAAAGGAGTGGTTTGAGCCTCTCAACAATCAATTTGGTGATGATCTTGTAGACAACATTACATAAAGCAATAGGCCTGAATTGATTCAAACGATTAGTCCCCTCCTTCTTAGGTATGAGAGCCAAAAAAGTAGAATTTAAAGACTTAAGCATTTGTTGTTCCTATGTGATTCCTGAACCACATCGAGGAGACCCAACTTTATTATCTCCCAAAATTCTTGAATGAACTCAATCAGAAACCCTTTTGGACTAGGAGCCTTACCTTTTTTCATATTAAACACAACTTTCTCCAATTCAGGTAACAAGATGGGACGCAAAAGAGCCACATTCATCTCATCAGAGACAAGGTGGGGAATACAATCCAAGATGGCCCTCTCCTTAGCCCTAGCTGCAAGATCCTCTCTAGTAAACATATTTGAAAAATACCTGACAGCTTCCCTAGAAATTTCTTCACCGGAAGAGAGCTAAGCCCCTTCAAGCGAAACAAGAGAGGAGAAAGAATTCCCATGCCTTCGAGCCTTTACCAAGTTATTAAAAAAAGCAGTCTTCCTATCCCCCTCCTGAAGCCAATCAACACAAGATTTTTGCTTCCAGAAAATCTCCTCTCGAAGCTCCCACTCTTCTAATCCCTTAAGAGCCAAGGACTCAACTTTACTCAGATCAGAGGTCAACCCTTGGTCCCAAATCTGATGAGTGACATTATCCAACTTGGACTGAGCAGCCATCTTTTGAGCATGCAGGTTCCCAAAACATTGTTTATTCCACCTCTTAAGCCTATATTTCACATGTTGAAGCCTCTTACTAAAAGTGAACATGGCCATACCATGGGAAGGCATCCCTTCATAGCACCAATCCAACATAAGATCCTGTAGAGATTGATCTCTTAACCACATCAACTAAAATTTGAAAGACCGATTTTTGGAGACCCCACATGAGGTGGCAGAGAACTTGATAGGCCAGTGATTAGAGCCCCTCCAATCAAGAATTTCTGAAATAGTGGACCGCCTGTTATTCTTCCAATAGCAAGAAACTAGAAATCTATCAAGCCTTTCTGAAATAGCCTCAGCACCACACCTTCTATTATTCCATGTAAATACTCCATTAGTTGGGTTCACATCAATGAGATTCAGGAAACCAATATTATCTTTGAGAAAATTTGAAGAAGGGTCCAGCCTGGCTAACCCACCACATTTTTCATCCAAACTAGTGTTACCCAATTTTCACCTGCGGGCTCAATCAGGTAGGGTAACCTATGTTTTCGAGTGTTCATGAAGGCCAACTGGAGGAACATTTTTAACTGGGTTGCGTATTTTCTAACTTGTTTGCTTCTTGTGCAGCTGCAAGGGAGATTGGGTTTTAAGATTCGACATGTGGATTAAATGAGGCTCCCACAAGGGTTGAGCCCAGTGTGTAGGTATTCAGTTTTGGGTGGGTGTTCATCTTGTTTTTTTTTTTTCCCATTTCCATTTTGTTTTCCTTGGCCCCTTTTCCTTTTTGTTCTGTCGGAGGCAGAGTCAGATTGGAACCAAACATTGGGACTTTTCAAAAAGTTCCAGTTTCCGTTTTTGTTCCGGTTCCGGTTTCAGTTCCGCACTTATGTGCGTTTCATTTTCTTTTTGACCTTGCATTTGAACGTGGGGTGGTTTTTCCCTTTGTTTCTTTCTTCTTGCCTTTTTTCCTCATTTTTGTTGTTGTGTTTTGGCAGACCTGGGACCGGGATTGAAACCGAACTTGAAACTTTTTTGAAGTTTCAGTTCCTGTTTCGGTTTCGGTTCTGCCCTTGCTGGGTTCCGCCCGGGATCGATTTTCGTTTTGATCCCATTTATGTTTTGACGTCCTTTGGTCTTTGTTTTTGTGTGCCCTGGGTTTTCTTTTCCTTAGGCACTTTCTTCGTTGTTCTGGTTTTGATCCCAGTTCCGTCCTTTCTTCTTTTCTTTGCTTTTTCGCTGCCTGTGGTTGGGGGATGTCTCCTCCTCTTTGATCTTTCTTCTGTTTTTCTTTCTTCCTTCTTGCTTTGTTTTTCTGGGGGCGGGATTGGAACAAAATCTGAACTTGAAACTTTGGAAAAGTTTCAGGTCTGGATTTGGTTCCGGTTCTAGTTTCACCGACTCTTTTTGTGTTGCCCCCCGCTCCGACCCCGATCCCAGTTCCGGTTCCATCTTGGCCCCACCCCTGCCAGTTTTGAAAGGTCTTGGCGAAAGATTTGAGTTCGTTGTAAAGTCTCCCCAACCCAATGACATCGTTCCAAAAGGTTGAAGTCTTGGCGAGAAGGGCTAGAAAAGGGGTAAGGTCTCACCGACAGGAAAGGAAGCGACATCGGTATAATATTAAGTGCTCGCCGTGATGTCTTGCCGACCCAATAGGGTCTTTCCGAAATGAAGTGAGCTCGGGGAGAGTGTAGGAGTTCGCTATGCAGTCTCATCAATAGGGTGGTGTCTTGCCGATAGCAATTGATCTGTTATAGGCTTCGGTGAGACCTCTGGCCGATATCGATTGTCTTACCGATGGTTTTTTGTGATATTGATATAACTCTGGGCACTCACTATGATGTATTGCTAAACATGTGTGTCCTACCGAATGCTGCTGTGAGGTCCAACTGCATTAGGGAGACATGATTAGTGTCTCATCAACATGCGATTTTGAAAAAGTGATCTTTTGACCGTCTAGGAATCTATGTAGCATGAGTTCAACCAATCAGAAGGTGCTAGGGAAAATCACGAGTAGTTTGACCAATTGACTCCCCCGTAAAGAATGATCGACATAATGTGTGTGACATGGGTCGACTTGGTGAAGCAATGATGTTTGAATCTGACAGGGTAAATCTGATGCTGCTTCTTGAAGGGGGTCAACTTGCTAAAAGATCTGGAGCAAGAAGAAAGCCGAAGAAGAAGAAATCGTGAGTCACAATAATAGCTGCGACGTCAGCTAGAAAAAGTGGGTCAACATTAATGACCATACCGCTAAGCATTCAAAGTGGCTCTGACAAAGTCTCGAGGCTGGACACGAGGGCTGCGAGTTAATGCAGTCGTTGTAAAAGATCTGAAGGCCATGCCTGGGAATGAGCTTTCACCAACATGAGCAGGCTATGCGCATTTAATGCATCATTATCTTCATTCCAAAAAATGCTTCTAGGGGCTGACGTGTCCGAGCATCGACTCATTTTGTAAACCCTAGGGCAGGGCCCGACATATTTTTGTATATAGGGAATTTTTTCCTCTTTGTAAGAGAGTTCAGATTATGCATTCTAGAGAGTTAGTGATTTTTACTCAAATCCTTTCTCAACTGATGGAGATTTTATAACTCATTTGGAGTTCTCCATATGCTTTTATAAAGTCTGTGACTTCTACAGTCCTCTCTCAGATTAGCAAAAATTCTGTAACTCATTTTGGAGCATGTTATATAAAATTTACCTTGGTTACCATTGATGGTTCATTTTTGCCTTCTGGTTCTTGTAAATTATTGTGCAATTTTAAGTGATTCATCAAGCTACTTAGTGAAATCTTTCTTTTCCTTATAGCTTTGTTTCATGTTAGCATGCCTTTCTTTGCAAAAGTAGTATTATGTAGGTTACAAACTATGTTTACTCAATTGCGCATGAGCTTTTAATTTGTGAAAATTTGCTTTTCCTTCTTGAAAGTGTGTACATGTCGAACCTGTTTGTATGCATAATCTATAGAATCTTGTTGTGTAGTCCCATATCCATCATCAATTTTCAAGTGTAAATTGAGTATCTCATTGTTCTTATCAGTTCGGTTTTTTATGTTTCTCCTTCTCCCTTTTCCTTACAAGATCAGTAGTTTTAGGTGACACCAAAGGAAGCTGGCCTTCTTCGGAGGTTGACCTCTGCCTACAAGTGACCCACAACTTTAGAGGTCTTCCCATGTTACACTGAGGTGTTGAACATCAGGTTCAACAAGGGTGCAATTTCAGGTGATAACAACTAGTAACAACATTAAAATCACCAGCCATAATCCATGGGAGAAATGGGTCCAGGGACCAAATGAAATTGATGTGAGTTCAAAGATGTGAGTTACCTAAAAAATCCGTAGGAGCATAAATATTGGATAAAAGGCACCTTTCTGCAGACTCAAAGCTAGAGGTGACCATAGAAATGGAATACCAGCTAGAAATCCACCATAAGGGGGAAACCTTCCTTAGGTTCAAGAAGCAAGCCAACCCCCCTGAATTTCCTTGAGCACCCATGCCCTGCCAATAGCCCTGGGGCCAAATACACGAGGCACAATTAGCCAAACCATCCACTGTAAGCTTGGTTTCCTGAATAAAGACAATGTCAAGAGACTGATACTTAATTAATCTACGAACAACCTTTTGTCTAGGGATGTTGTTCAACCCCCTTACATTCCATGATAAAACAATCATTTATAGGGTTGGGAGAAATGGGAATCAATGGGTTTCATAGACCCTGAATCAACCAATGTATCACCCATAATATTGACCTTCTCTTGATTGGTCTTCCTTCCACTCCTTGATGGTTTGTCTAGAGGCCCCTTTTTAAAGGATTTTTGTTGTAGGCCTAAGGAAGGAGAAGCTTTGTTACCCTTCACAGAATCTGAGGTCCCCTTAGTGGCAGGGGGAATAGAAGCCAACACAACTGTACCCTCTGAAACCTGTGACCCCCGAACATCTTTGATATCCTCAACTTGAGGAGGAAAATCCATAGCCAACTGTCCAACCTGTTGATCCCCTGAAGATAAAATCTGATCCTCGTTCTTTGCATCCTCATCCTGAACCTCATGCTGAACCTTTGCCCTAGAAGAGAGCTCAACTGGAATTCCCTCCTCTTGGACCAAGTCATCAAGAACATCAAACCTGCTAAAAGTGCAATCATTTTGTGTATCCATCCAGGTTCTCTTCTTGCCTTTGCCTTTGTTACGAGACTTAACCAGAATAAAACCCTCCTTATCTACAGGTCCATCAGACAAAGGAGCCTTCCCCTTGTCCTCCCTAGGAGGTCTAGAGGTAGCCAAGGGGGAAGATTTATTTCTGGGACATTTGCGATGTAAATGACCATATTCATGACAAATTTTACATCTAAATGGTAGGGTCTCGTAATCTAGCTGTTGGATCCAAGAAGATGATCCCATGCAAATCTCCATAGAATCTGGTAATGGATTATTTAAATCAACTTCTACACAAATATGTGCAAAAGAAATTACCTTACGATATTGAGTTTGTGTAGCCGATCCCACAGGTTTTCCAAGAAGCAATGAGATTGAGAGAAGAACATCTTCCCTCCAGAATTCCAATGGAAGCCTTGACAATCAAACCCACACAGGCACCCGTGAGGGGATCTCCTTAGTAGAGTTGAAGCCCATGTGCCAAGGCTTGATGAAGAGCCCCACCTGGTTAAAGAAATAAGGGCCTCCTTCAAAAGCCCTATTTCTATCCGACATGCTTGAAAAAATAACTAGAAAATAGTTATTAGCTGCTAATAGGATCTCCATATCTCCTTCTGGGTTCCAAACCCGACACGCCCAGGATTCCAGCACAGGTAAAGAAAGATGAAGGCCCAAAAATTTGCAAATAAGGGCATGATTACACCAGTATTCAACATCCTCCAAAACTTGATCAGGTTGAAAAACCAACACTGGGTGATCCTCGGATCTCTCCAAACAACCGTTTACTCTTTTTATTCGAAACATCCCTTTTGAAGAGGAGACCCCTACTCCAGATTGGGGTTCACCTATATGTTCCTTAAAACTGGCATGCATCAAAGAAGATGACTCTACCATCTCCAAATCCTCAGAGGAAACTTGAGAAGAGGCTAGCCCTCGATTCTCCATGGACTGAAGATCACAAACCCCAACAAAAGAGAGAGAAATGGGGCAGGGAACCCATAAACTCAAACTGTCACACGCCACCCACCGAGGACACAACAAGCACAGATAACAGGCAGAGAACGCCTGCCCACAAGCACAAAGGGTCGAAATCCCCTATCCGACCAGCAGAAACCTGTACACAAGCAACAAACCCCCCCAAAAGTAGTAGAAAAGGCTCGGACACTGAGTAGGAATGCAAAGAACAGGATGAGTGGTGCAGGAGCACCTGGCAAAGTTCAAGGTTTATTGAAGTTTCGTTTGAAGTTCTTATTTTGGTTTTTGTTTTCATAAGGTCATGTTGACCATTGTGTTGGGTGTTTGGGAATGTTTTTGAACTTTGGGAAAGAAGGTGACAAGTGTTAAATAGTTTTGCAATATCAATTTGCTAAGTTGTCAAAAGTTGACAAGGGGTTAGAAAACAAAATGGTTTTTATAACACTCACCATTAGGTCACCTAGGAGCTCGACCTAAGCATCTAAGTTGTTTTGATGGCCTATTTAAGGCATGCTTCAACCATGAGATATGGTTGGAGGCATTTTGTTAGAGTGACAATTTGTAAAGCTGAAGGAAACAACGTTTGGAGATACAGTTTTCCTGTGTTTCTAATTATTTTGAGCTTTAATGGAGTGACTCTGCTGTTGTTTCGGTTGTATTATGTAGTATTTACATTGAGCAAGCTTAGTGCGCCAATATTTTTGTTTTTGTAAATCATTTGCATCTTTTGTTTGTATATAGTTTCTTTTCTGTCTTTTTCAGGCCTGTAACAGGTAGTTTGGAAGAATGGAGTCCTAGAGCACCTTCCCACCATACAAATTGTACGAACTTTTGGGATTTGTGTCTAGGCTCCCTCCTTGTAAATATGGTAGCTTGTAGGTTTTGTTTGAGTGCAGGAGCTGCTAGCATGATGATGCCCTAGGCGAGCCAGTGCAGGTCTGGTTGGGGTAGACTTGAAGTAAAAGGTCCATAACTTGCAGGGGAAACGAGATCTTGGAGAGATTATTTTTGGAGAATTTAGGGGGAGATCTTGACTAAGCATGGTGATCAAGAAGAGGGTTTATCAATTCATTTAGTAGGAGAACTTTTTGACAGTCTAAAAATAGCTTTGAGCAGTTTAAAACCCTAGGGTTCTTGACCATTTTTTTGTATATGGACAGTGTACGACCTGTACAAGGCTAAAACCCTAAAAATATTTGAGGCATAGGCATGAGAACCATAGATTCTTAACAAAGAACCTAAGTCTTTGATGAGTTTTAAATAAATTTACATTTTATCCCTGTTCAAAGGCCTAATTGGGGCTTAGGCTTGTAGCCCTTTCCAAACCCTAGGTGAAAGTTTGATGAGAGTGATGGAAGGTTGGAGTCTTGTGTTGGAGCAAGAACCCTAGTTTGATCATCTTGAAGCTTTATAACACCTCTCACCCCTGCAAGAATCTAATAGAAGGTTGAGGGTATTTGGTCTTTAAAGAAGAGTAAGGGCCAATGGAGAGTATATGGCAAGCACCAAGGTTGGCTTGGTAGAAGGAAAAATTATTGATAGAAGAGGGGTTGGTCAGACAAACCAGGGGCACCTAGACATGAGTAGGGGCCTATAGGTTAGGTTGGTGAAGCAGAACACCAAGGAGGTCTTACAAGGAAAGGCCTAGAGCAAGAATCAGTGATTGATTCCTCCAACCCCACTCCCTATCAATGAGCTAGGGCATGCGAGCCCTAGCCCACGTCAAACCATCGCATAGAGCCATCATATAAAATTATCTCTGAAACATTCACTTTCATAAATAATAAAATATCCCAATATGTTCAACATCATTTTCCATGCATTTAATCATCATTTAAAATACTTATTAAGAAAACAAATAATTTTAGTTATTGTAGATGTAAAATAAGTCTTAGTAAAATCAATATTGAAAATTGTGATTATATCTTCAATAGCTACACTTGATCACTATGTATAAGAAATAAAATGTTAATACACCTACATTGTTTGGGAAGGGCCTAGGCCTAAGCTCTTACTCTCCATATTTGAAGTATTTATATATGATAACTCTTAGATATAATTATTAAAAAAATATTTAGACTTTGTAGATCTATCTATTTAGAACCACATATAAGTAAGTCAATTTCAAATTATTGTTTACAAGATGGCTTATTGTATTTCTTGGGACATGTGGGTGTACCCAAGAAAGAATAATATTATAATTTTTGATATTTGAGGCTAATTTTAGTAATGATTTAGGCCATTTTAAAGTTCAACATACCCTCAATGTGTTCAAGAAGCATTTATTTTTGTTACTCATGTTGAATGTTTTAAAATTCATCATATCTTATACTAATTGTGTTATATAGCTAAGTTGAATAATATAAATAAAGGAATACATACTCCTTTGTGCATAATGAATTGACCTTAGGAATTGATTTCCATGAATTCATTTTATTTTTTACCTATTAAAAAGGGTGGTTTTGATTGTCTGTCTATAATAGTTGATACATTCTCAAAGATGGCAATTCTCCATCCTTACAAGAGGATCATCTTATTTGTAAAAGAAACTTAACTATATTTTAAAAATATATAGGTTTTTTATACCTTCAACCATCATATCTAGTAGGGATGGTAGATATTCTTAATATTTTTTTTGAAAACACTCTAGTTAGTGATGGCTATAAAGCTAAAAAAATTGATAACATTCCATCTACATACTAATAAACAAGCAGATGGAGTGAACAAATAGATCACAAATCTTTTGACAATGCATATTTTCAATAAGAATCACACTTTGAATGCAAGTTTAGCTTTCATTAATCACATCTACAATAGAGCTCCAAATAGCTCTACTAAATATAGTACTTTCAAGGTTTGTTTTGGTTTCCTACCATTATCATCTATTCAACTATTTTACACTAGATAAGTAGAAGGTATTTTCCATATCATGTCAAATTATGATATTTCTATTAGGATTCAACCATGCAGTTTTTTGATTCAAACTCATTGACCCATGTTTCATGAGTAGTGGTTCACAAGAACCAATATCTCATGATAATGAATGGTCCAATCAATACTCATTGCATCTAGGTGATGCTCACAAAAGTGAAGCATTGGGCCTTCCCTAGAGGTCACCCATCCCAGTACTACTCCAACTAAAGTGTGCTTAACCTTGGATTTTTCCCCAAGGTTAAGCCCACTTGAGTTGTAGGCTAAGTGGGCTTAACCTTGGGGAAAAATCCATGGTTAAGCACACTTGATTTGGAGTAGTACTAGGATGGGTGACCTCTTAGGAAGGCCTAATGATTCACCTTTGTGATCATCACCTAGATGTAATGAGTGTTGATGTAGGAGCATTCAAGTCTACAAGCAATCATGCATCACCAAAAATATATTTTATTTTCATGTTTAATTTATGAATTTTGGTATGGGTTGGAGCTTCAAGAGCATCTTGTGGAGAGTTTGAAAGATAAAATTTTCATTTATCAATACTTGGATTTTTTGTTTCAAAAATCAGAGGCAAACAATGTGTTTAATGTGATTTTAAAATTATTGAATAATTTCATCCTTGAAGGGTTTAAGTGGTCCATTGACATGTTAGGGGGATCTTGAAAATAAAAATAAATATTCATTTTATCAAATTTTCTTCCTATAGAAGTTTCATAAGGAAAGCGACCTTTGACATTCCATTCTTGTCTTTTTGGGTGCTTAAAATGGAGGGAAAAGATAGTGATTTTTGGAAAAACAATAAATGACTCTTTAGTTACCAAAGGAGCATGACTTGGTTTTGTATGTTATTATTAATTTTTACAAAGGAATCTATATCATCAAGGTGTTTGATGATATGGTGAAGAAAAAATAATAACACATTTTGGAAAAAGCTGACTTTATATGAAAATTTGTGAAGGAATTTTAGAGGGTCAGAGTTATTGAGAATCAAAGAGTAGATTTGGGTGCCACTTTTT
>VDFB02072997.1:0-11685 GCA_007258455.2 Sequoia sempervirens
TATTTTCTACTTTCCTCCTAGGACTGATGCCCCTTCCTCTTTCAAATGCCACAAGTGGCACATCTCTTATCAGTTCTTCTTCATGGAGGATTAATTGTTCAATTCTTTCTATGGGATCATGTACCTCAAGAAAATCCCCTACGTAGCCTGGGTTATTATTCACCTTCCAAGCCTCAACCATCATAACCCTACTGTAGGCATTCATTCTCATCATGTTTTGTTTTTCTTCACAATTTCTGATGACATCTTCTAAAAGGAAACTATGCTCATACCCTTTCAATTTCTAAAAACTTTTGGCATCACAAATGAATTGTTCAGGATCAAACTTTTCCCTTTTGTTGCCAACCAGAAAGCCATAATAATCCAGTTTACCACTAACCAAGTCATAGCCTGAATCAGAGATAATAGTGAAATCACCAAAGCATAAAGTGGAAGGCATGAAAGTCTACCTCCCATAGCTCTTTAAATGTATGAAAGTTGAAAATGACAATTTCCTTATGATCTCTAAATAAGCAACTCTGTTTGGCATAGTCTTCGACAACAAATAAGGTGCAACTTCAAATCCATAAACCCTAATTATAGTACAATCCCCAAACATGTACCAATCCCCCCAATTGTGATTTATCCTTGCTTCATGACCCATATCTTTTGGTCGGAGAAATCTTAAGATCTCTGGGGAGAGGTTGTAGTCACATTTGTGGCCTAGCATCTTGTATAGTGGTTTGACAAAATATTCCTCAAAATATAGGTAGTGGGACCTCCCACACCTGTTGTCCCACACAAATGTCCACATTTGTACATGCCTTGAATTTCCATCATTATATAAGTCTTTTATTCTTAATTCCTCACCCCATATCCCCATCACCTACCCTTCGTATAATATCATGTGCATGAAAAGAGAATAGTGCTTGAAATTAATGGCTTCACTATCATTCTTGATGATATTGAGGGAATTAGGCCTCTGATAAATACTCTGCATAAACATAGGGTCGGGCATGATGGCTCTGGATGTTTGTGGCTAAAACCATGGGAGGAATTGTCATGTTCTTAGGAACATCAATTCCCAGTACTTGACCAGCTGAGTAATAAGTGTATTGAAAGTATTCTTCAAACAAAGCCACAAAGAATGGGGGCTTATCTTCACTAGAGAACCTCATAGTTTGGTTACCCACACCTTTAACCCTATGTAGAGGCAATTTCCACCTCTTGTAACTTGTTTCCATGGTGTGGTATTCCTCCAACAAGTCTCTAATTCATAATTTTGTTTTCAAGGAAGTGTCTAGCTGAAAAATCATGGAAATATAATCTGGCTTTATGACCAAGAACTGTGACCCATCAGGAAAATGAATTTCTCTCATCTTTAGATTGTAATTCTTTGCTAGCACCTTGATTAACTCTATGTTCACAAAGATGTTGGGTACTACAAGTTTATCCAGATTCAGATTCCATGGGTTTGACACTGGGCTATGCCAAAATTTCTTCCTATAATGATAAATAAAGAGGTTGTAACCCCTACACGAAGTCCATACATCTCCCAAATTTTTTATGTTTATCTACTAATGTCACACACAATGCGTTAAGCTGTGCTATTATTCTAGATTTTGGCTCAGACCTAGGACACTGATCGATTAAGTCTTGATTCAATTGTCTAGCTTCAGTTTTCTATCTTTTTGCTTTTTGTTTGCCTAGGGTTTTTTCCATCTCAACCCTAGTCATGCAATGCTTTCATCTACTTACTGAGAAAATACTTTGAGCTAAGTCTAGACCACTTACTTGGATAAATGCTACAAATTTTCAGCTGCCTACTTCCGTCCAACTTGGTTCTCCAAATCCTTCAATTACAATTCATAGTGATTTCAACTTCTTTGAGGTTGTATTTATCAAATTTCAAGATAGTTCATCCATCCCTTGTTCATAAATGGTGCCTGCGCCACCTTTATGATCAAGTTCTTCATTAATATTGGTAGTTTCATTGATATTTTTGTTAGTCAGATCAGTCAAACTAATCATGATTTCATAATTGTTGAAGATACTTTTAATTAAAATTCTCATTGTTTCTTTGATATGTCGGTATGGCGGTGTTTTCTCTTCCCTTCTATTGTTTACCGCACTACTGCCTTGTTCAAAGCTTCTTGTTGCAGGGTTGTGGTGTATACCGCTCTACCACATATGTTGCTCACCTTCCCGGCAGTATAGCGGTGTATGCTTTTGATCATTACTTGAAGAGTGTCAATGAGACAATCTTATTTGTCTTGCTGATATCTCAATGTCTCATCGACATTAGATCTTATGTTCCTCCAATGTTGGTTTCCGGTGTCGATGAGACAAGTTAATGTCTCTTGCCGATATGCCACTATCTCATCGACAATTACTTCGTTATATCCAAGAGTTGTATTTCGCCAAGCACTTGTAGATATACCTTGTCAATGTGACATAAGTGATTCTCTCCTCGATATGCCCATATCTTGTTGACATTAACTATTTTACATCATCGATGAGACATATAAATAAGTCTCTTCGACATAGGGGTGTCTCATCTACATTTTTGATCTATGCTTTGTGCTAATGTCGAGGAGACTTTGGAGGGACTCTCATCGACATGGTGTTGTCTTGGCGATATGCTATGAGCAATCAAAGGAGTATTTCAAAGGAGGAATGCACTTTGATGTTGTGATCAAGGTTTTTATTTGGAAGCTCATGTGAGGGATTTTATTAAATTTAAGTTATTATGACAGGAGTTCTATGCATATGGTGGATGTAAGAGATGAGTGAAAATGGAAGTATGCAAAAATAATTAGGATGGAATTTTGGCTACAACACAATCCATGTTTAAAAAAGGATGATTCTTATGGCCTAAAATTTGAAATGCTTCAGTAATATTATTTGTGTCGATACAAATTACCTATTGTAATATCCTTAAATTGTTTAATCTTTAGTATGAATTGTTGGCAGAAAAAAATAGGATTACTTGGATGCTTCTTCCATTCATTTTGTATCAACATATGTTCGTGAAGACACAAAAGTTAATAGCTCAATCAGGTAGAGATTTTGTGATTTTCAAATGAAGAGTAAGGTACATTTTTATTTCTACTACATTACATTCATGTGCATAAACAAAATTAGAAGATTACATTACTAGATTTCACTTATGCAGATGCATATAATATAGGAAAGATTGCACAATCCTTTCAAAAATGTAGTCTTTATTGATAATTTAAATGTATATTGTTCCACACAAGTCGTGGAACTGACTATTTGAATGCATATAACCGAAAAAACTATACATTTATATATACAAAAGAGAAAAGAGTGAAAAGAGTGTTGTTATTGCCTCAATGCCAAATCCCAATTGCTTTGTTCTACATCATCTTCAGTCTTCCCGCCTGTCTAAGCCTCCAAGTTGATGTCTTCCTTGCTACTCCTAGGTTCTCTGCATTTGAGTGAAAAGAGTGTTGTTAGAGCAATGAAGGATCACCAGTCAAAATATGTGCATACATCTATAAACATATAATTTGATCATCATGTGCATTCAAATAACTTGCATACCATAGATGTCTAGGAAAACAAGAAAGTTATCAAACATATAAATCATATGCTTGGTTTTATCTAACATGTTTTCTCATTGTGCAGGTATAGATAAAATTAGGTTGTTTTGTTTATCTGGTTGCAACATGTGGGGTGAAATGTGGCTCCCACAAGGGCTGAGCCCAGCCTGTTGCCCTATTGTTTCATTTGAGAAGGATAATCACAATTAAACCATCCATGAAGCATTAAAGATCAATATTTGCAAGGATAGTGGAGTATGTTGGTAAGGGGTAATCTGCTTATTGATAAATATTTATCCTTATTAATAAGAACATTCCACTAACAACATAGCCATGATTTTGACAAAACTAATCATCAAGGATTCCAAGATAGTTTTCATTAATAGCCTAGTTAAAAGTAAGCAGCCCCAAGCATCGTAATAGTCACAAGAATTGAACATGAGGGACAATCATGTAGATTAAAAGCTTACACAATAGTCATCACTTGCAAAGATAGAGACAACATGTTTCCACATAACAAATTAAATCAAATGCATGAAAGGTACAATGATGAAGTCCATAATAGTGAATTTTGCTTAAGAGGGATTGAAGGACAACATTTTGTATCAATGAGAAAAAGGTAATCTCAAACTCTGTTGTGCCTGAGTATGATAGTACTTGAGCTTCTAGTGTTTCTAGGTGGAAGCTATAGCAAAAAAGCGTAGTCTCCATCTGAAGGAACCATCTTCGGAGCTCTTCCCTGAAATGAGGGTTGAAAACATTAGAAGAAAATAAATACCATAATTCTAAAGTAACAATTTGTATCAAGACAAATGTCAGAAAGTATAATTAAAAGGAAAAATCCTTACAATTGGACCTCAAATTAGACCAAACAAATTTATGATTTTATCTTTAGAATGTAGGAACTTTCTCTATAGGAGCTTCATGACCTGAAATTGGATCTCCAATTGGACTAATAAAATTTATGATTTTATCTTTAGAATATAGGAACTTTCTCTGTTTGATATTCAAGACCTCAAATTAGATCAGAAGCCGGATAAGTAGATTTATGATTTTATCTTTAGAATGTACAAACTTTCTCTATCGGATATTAAAGATGTTAGGTTGGATCAAAAACTAGATAAGCAGATTTATGATTTTATCTTTAGAATGTAGGAACTTCCTCTGTCGGATATTTGGAAATTCCTACACACAAGTTCTACCTTTGAAGTGAAAAACACGGAAGTCTTTCACAGCTCAAGGTACAATCCAACCTAGTTATGACACCAATAGCAATCCAATTTTTCCTAAACCATCCATACCCGAACGTTGCATCTCAATCTATTCTTCCTACACATAAAAATGCCATATATTAACCCCTTCTAAATAAAACTCAAAATACCATGACACAATGAGTCCCCTATATTAGTAAGTAGGCAGTCTATAGGGCATAGTTTGATTTTATAGAAGGATGCTCATGAAAGGAATCTTCAAGTGATAGTGAGTGAGCTGTTTGAGATTGCAGCTGAGGGTGCAATACCCAGTCTTAAAGGAAGTTAGCAAAGCAGTAAATTTGCAAGAAAATCAAATTGTACACACAAAAAAATTCACAATGTTATCTTGCATAATGCCTTTAGTTTGAAGACAAAAATCTCATTGTATCTTGATGAAAACGGTGACCTTAATGGTAATCCGCGACAACCATGATTTTAAACATGCTATTGTGCTTATGGAGGCAACATTTTAAGCAAGGCGATTGGCGGTGGTTTGGAACAATGGCAATTATGAAGGACTTGCTTTATATGCATCACATTATCTAATCAAGGATAATAAATCATTTTTTTTTAAATCAAAAGAAATTATTCCTAAACCTTATATAGGACACATTGATACTTCAAAAGCATCTGATTTATTTTTTTTTAGATTAAAAATAATTCATTCTAAACCCTATATAGGATACATTGATGCTTCAAAAGCATATAAAGGAATTTGAGAT
Source organism: Sequoia sempervirens (assembly GCA_007258455.2). Classification (NCBI taxonomy): domain Eukaryota; kingdom Viridiplantae; phylum Streptophyta; class Pinopsida; order Cupressales; family Cupressaceae; genus Sequoia; species Sequoia sempervirens. The sequence continues at coordinate 5,521 of VDFB02072997.1, forward strand.
TATGCAAACATATGTCAATTAAATGCTTGGATTACAAATAGTAGCGTGAACATTGTAACCCTTGTTGATCAGAGTAGGAATGAGATAAACAACAATGAATCCTATGCCTCCTATCACACACATCTCCTTATCATTCTCTGTCATTCTTTATTGAAACACTTCTCCATTTTGGTGGGCTAGCTACACCTGAAAAATAAGGTTTCAAAAAAGGTTTTATTGTATGTTTTATTAAAATGAAAAGCACCATTCTGGTAAGGTTATGCCTGAAAATAAGATTTCGACAAAATTTTTAGAGTATGTTTATTAGAGTTTTAGAATATTTTGGTGGGCTATATTCAAATATTTATTCAAATGGATTGTGACTGATGTGATTTGCTGCATTTAGTGCTGTAAATTGTAATGATGCCATGATTACCATACTACCATTGTCTCTTATTATACCCGTTGTAGTATGGCAGTGTTTTGCCCTTCCCTTCTATTGTTTACCACACTACCGCCTTGCTCCAAGGCTTCTTTACGTGGGGTTCACGATGTATACCTCTCTCTTTGCGCCATGTTGCTCACCTTCCCGACGGTCTAGCAGTGTATGCTTTTGATGATTACTCGAAGAGTGTCGATGAGACAATCTTATTTGTCTTACCAATATCTCAATGTCTCATCGACATTACTTTGTTATATCCAAGGATTGTGTTTCGCTGAGCACTTGTAGATATACCTTGTTGATGTAATGAGTGATTCTCTCCTCGATAATACTTTTGTATCTTGTTGACATTTCACTGTACATAGATGGAGTGAGACATATAAATAAGTCTCTTTGACATAGAAGTGTCTAAGCTGACACTAAACACGAAGCTAAACTGAAGCTAAAGTGGGAGCTAAAAGTGGTGCTAAACTTCGAAGCTAAACTCAAAGCCAAAGGTGATGCTAACTGTGGTGCCACACGTAGAGCTAATATCAGTGCTAAAGACGATGCTAATTTTTGTGCCAATGAGCACCTTAATTAGCATCCACTTGTCTTGATCGATGCAAATAAATGCCAAAAATAGCTCCATCCCGATAAATGGCATCAACATTTTCAAAAAATTGGCAAAAAATACATTAAAACAATGGGTGGAAGCAAAACACGGAGCAAAAAAATGGAGAAAATCACAGGGATTTGTTGTAGTGTATGCATATGTATATACATATAATGACGAGGAGTGAGCTTGATGCACAAAGGCTTCATGAAACAATTGATGTGATTAAGGAGGAAGGGGTCAAGAGTGCAGAATGCTTCATGAAGCCTCTGTGCATCAAGCTCATGCCTCTTGTCATGTTGTCTTTTCTCTTTATCCATAATATCCTACTGCTGCTCATTGACCTTCAACAAGAGTGCAAAATGTTTCATGAAGCCTCTTTACATCAAGCTCATGCCTCTTGTCATGATGTCTTTTGTCTTTATCCATAATATCCTATTGCTGCTCATTGACCTTTAATGAACATATATATATATAATAATAAATATAAGAACATATATATATATATGTGTGTGTGTGTGTGTGTATGTAATTATATATATATATATATATATGTTATTATATGAGTATGGTACTAGTCGTTTTTATTGCCAAGATATTCTACCATGCAATTGTATTATTATGTTCTTCCATGCACAATTATTTTTTTTGCAAGATGGTTTTTCTCATTTCATTCATACTACCAAACATGGAAAGGGTTTGACTAGTTCACAATTAGAGGGTTATCTTCCATGCACTTGTATTTGCTTCTTCGACAATGTACAAACTTTCACTTTGCAATTTTCCTTTGCTATATTTTTGGTATATACAAATATGAAAATGAGTTAACTTATTTTTATTAAAAGATATTTTGCCATGCAATTAAAGACTCCATACCAAACCAACATTGAACATATAAAGAGACTTACAAATTCAAAAATTCATATCTCCATATTTTCCAATTTCCATTTACCACGACTCACTTCCATATTCATATCTACATGGAACTACAAACATTCAACTCCCCAAACAAAAAGTTGAAGTTGTTTGATTCCATGGAGACTATAACGAATGGAACAAACTATGTATTACCAAACGATATGCACTGCATACTTCTAATGTGGGGTGGACACCAGACCATAAGCACAAGCACTGTTACAATCTCCATAGAAAATAACAACTTCACTTTTTTTATTAACTCTTTATGCCTTTGAATGCCAAGCAATTGTATTCGTCTATTCTTCCATGCACAACAATTCTGTTTGTGAAATACTTTCTTTATTTCATTGTTACTACCAAACATGGAAATGAAAACAACTTAACCCATTATCATATTTGGTTATAACACAAAAAAAATCAAAGGCATATTGCAGAGTTAAAGATTGTGCATAACAACAAAATATTAAAGGCAATGGAAAATTATATATATATGTATGTATGTATATGTCCCATTTTCCCACAAACACAACACTCATGGAAAATCAATTGTTCACATGTGTTCCACTAGTCAAATTACAACACACAACTATAGTTTCCTTCTCCTCTTTTGCCACATGCAACCACCAAAAAACAATGTGTTAATCGCTCGAGAAGCAAACAAGGATTGCACGCCATGAATACATACAATCTCTACAATTGAAGGCATCCAAAAAAGTTTTCAAATTTGAAAAAGGACACAAATTAAAGACTCCATAACAAACCACCATTAGAGATTTACAAATTAAAAAATGCATTTCTCAATCTTTTCCAATTTCCATTTATCGAAGCCTCACTTCCATATTCATATGTACATGGAATTGCATACATTCAACTCCCCAAATTAAAAAGTGAAGTTGTTCTTTTAGATGGAGAGTCTAATGAATGGAAGGAACTATGCATAGCGAAGGGATATGCTCAGACTACTTTTAATGCAAGGTGGTCACAATACCATAAGTTGCAACACCATTACACTTTCCATCTCAAAAGAACTTCACTTTTTTATTAATTCTTTAAGCCTTTGAATGTCAATCTGTTGTATGCTATGCAAAGTGGGATAGGGGGTGGGTTCGATTGGATTTGGCAGTGGGACAGTTTTGGTTCTTTGTTGTTTTGGTGCCATTGGATGTATGGAAATATTGGCTGCAATGTAATGCAAGTTGTGTTATTATAGGGGAGTGTGGGTTATACTAATTTTATATTTTGGTTGCATGTTTTAATGCTATAGGCCATTAACAAGCAATATGGCTTGTATGTTTGTGGAATAAGATGTGCTTTGAATATTCTATGACATGTAAGACAGTGAATAACTATTTGTGTTTGGGACAAATATAAACCGATTATAATACAATTTTGGTGGTATAGTGATTCAAGTACACTTGTTGACTTTGTGTGTGAAAACTGTTTTACAATTGCATGTTAAGGGGGTCCTATACACCCTATGTTTGGAGGTCCACATGTTTCTACATGATAGTATTTACAATTGCTTCATGAATTATTTTGCTCACCAAGAATATAGAATTGCTAGAATTGATTAGGAAAAATATATGTGTGTGTGTGTATGTATATATATACATATATATACATACATATATATATATATATATATATATATATATTTATATGTATATATATATATACATATATGTATGCATCTATATATGTATATATATATACATACATATATATGTATGTATGTATGTATATATATACATATATATAGATATATGTATGTATGTATGTATGTATGTATATATGTATGTCTATATATAATAGAGATTATGGTATATTCGGTTGACACCTTGTCATTTTGTGTCTTTTGTTCACTCTACTTCATTGGGGTGCAAAGAAATACATGTTCAGCCCAGTCCATTGTTCCTTTGAAGCTTTGTTGATGGTGAATTGCAATTGAAAGGTATACAATTTTGTAATATTCTTTGCGTATTAAGCTAAGAACTGCCTACATTTGTCTAATATTCTTTGTGTAATCTTCTTGATGTATTGATTGATCCCTCCTTTCATTTGTTCTTATAGCAAGTGGGATAAAGGTCAGTGCAACAAGACACAACATTAGGCAAATCCATACTATACAGGTGAGGTTTCTAACCTCACTAAGGCTCTACCACTTTCTCCTACTAGTAAATGTTTTTTTTTGTCTCGCTGATTTTGATCATATTTTTTTGGTGTTTTTTAATTAGAAGGAATTTTATGGCTTTCTTGGTGCATGCAAAATGTGCTTGATGAAGTGTATGGTGTCTAGGGTGTTTATGAACACTTTAAAATTTTGTGTTCTTAAACACACTTTATTTTTCAAGGAAAATAATGCTTCTTTCTAGCATCACTCTATCTTTAATGGGTTACTATTTCTTATATTTCTTTCCTCTCATGGTTAGCCAAAATCTATCATCATTGAATTTCCCATCACATGATTGTGCCACCTATGGATTTAATATGTATATACACATATATTTGTAGATGCATATATGTACATACGTTTATATATGTACTTTTATGTTTATGCATAATTGTTCATATATATATATATATGCATATATGTACATATGTCTACATATGTATAACAATATATGCATGAAAGTATGGACATACATTAATATGCAATCGAAGTTAATAAACAATTGCACTGAAGAATAGAATAATACAATTGCATGACACACAACCTTCCAAATTAAACTACAAAGTTATTCTGCACATACATATATATGAACTAAGGTATGAATGTTCATAGATTAGTGCATGTACATACATATAGACATCCACTATGTCTGTACATGCAATAATCTATGCACATACATATATATGTATTTGCACAACGATTGATTGTGCAATGAGGAACAAATGAATAGAAGTAGGGCGGGTCAACTTTGAACATATATATATGTATGTATGTATGTGTATATATATACACACACACACACACACATATATATATATGTATGTATATATATATACACATATGTATATGTGTATATATATGTGTATATATATATGTATGTATGTATATGTATATATATATACACACATGTACATATATATATGTATATGTGTATATATATGTGTATATATATATGTATGTATATATATATGTATGTATGTATATATACATATTATGCCTCATCAATTCTAGCAATTATATATTCTTGGTAAGCAAAAACCTTCATGTAAGCAATTGTAAACAGTATCATGTAGAAACATGTGGACCTCCAAACATAGGATGTATAGGACCCCCTTAATATGCAATTGTAAGACAATTTTCACCCAGAAAGTCAACAAGGGTACTCAAATCACTATACCACCAAAATTGTATTATAATCGGTTTATATTTGTTCCAAACACAAATAGTTATTCATAGGTACATGTCATAGAATATTCAAAGCACATATGATACCACAAACATACAAGCCATATTGATTGTTAATGGCCCGTAGCATTAAAACAAGCAACCAACATATAAAATTAGTATAAAAAACACTCCTCTAATATATCACCACTTGCATTACATCACTACCAATATTTTCATACATTGAATGACATGAGAATAACAAAGATCCAAGATTGTCCCATCACCAATTCCATTATATCATACAGAAGAGGTTGTTGCACTTTATACATTCTATATCATGTAGATGATGTTGCCAGTGCTGTGTACATGACTATATGAAGATTCAAGTGATATTGTCAGTGGTTGTTAATGCATAATGTTGTATACATGCAATAGTTATGCAAAGTGTGTTGTACATTTCAACCCAATCAAACAATCACCATAAACAAAGTTTGAGTATAATTAAGCAGACTTCCATTAAGAAGAAATTGCACTACACTGCCAACATGGACATCATATTGCTAATTAGGCCCATAAACATATCCATTTAACAAACCAATAAATAGATCCATTTGATCTCAAATCTTAAATATAGGCATGTGCATAATGGTGGCAACAATATTTACATGTTATAGGAAAAAAATTTGTAGTGACATTGGAGGTTATAACATTGAGGAGACTTCTTTTTTAGAAGAGCATTTAAGTATTAAACTATGTATAAATATATTTTAAAAATTATTAGTTTATGCAACATGGTTAAATAATAAAAACTCTTTGGTGAAAAGAAGCCTCCCTAATGCATGGCCAAACAAGTTTCAGTGTGAAACCAAACGAACAGTCGAGAATGTTTGCAAA
>VDFB02072998.1:0-32680 GCA_007258455.2 Sequoia sempervirens
AAGATGAGTGCTTGCATTTAATGCATATTTATCCTATTTTGAATTCTCCTTTGGGTGACCTGTTTGTGGCTATTTTATTATTGCAAAATCTAATTGGGTCGATGCTCTGGGGGTTTTCTATAAATATGGAATTTTGCCTCATTTGTAAGGAGTTAGACTGGATTAGATTATAGAAATCAAAAGAGTAAAAGAATTATATTTAGAAGCAAGTAGGGTGATAGAGCTAGGAGTTAATTCGTTCTAAGAAAATGTTGTAACACAGAACATTAGAATTGTTGCTAAAATTCAGCGATTCAATACAATTGAAGGCATTGTGATTTTCTGGTGATCTCTTTTGTGTTGTCTTATCTTGCCTGGTTCTTATGATTCTATCTTTTGAAATTTCTCAAGGCTATTAGATATGTGTTAAATTTAGAGTTAGATCCGATTTGATAGTGTTTCTAATTTGATGCTTAAAGTGTTGCAGTGATTCCTGGTCCATACTTTTTGCAGCTAGTTGATTGTTAGTTGCTTTGCAAAGTTAGCCTGGACCATACATCTATTGTGCTTAGTTCAATTGTGAAGGTTTATTCATTTCAATTGCAACAGAGTTGTTTTGGATAAATGTTCATGATCTGAAAATCTTTACTACCTTAGAAGATTGCACTGTTCTTGTGAAATTGCAGATTCATCTAGGTTAAGTAGGAATTGGTTTATGAGGGATTGGTCCATTTCAAGTATTTCATAATTTGCATTGTTAATCTTAGGAGTAGTTTAATCTTAGTGATCTCTCTAAAACCCTAATCTTTTGTTATTTCTTGATCATTCGAGTTAGATTTAGGATTGAAGTATCATCATATTGCTAGATCTGATAAATTTGAGATTCATTCTTTGCTTGTAGTAAGGTCCCATTGTGATTACCAACATTTTCACATTTATCACTGAGATGTTTATGCATTGTCAAGACCTAAAATTAGAGACCTTGGGGTTATCTCTTCAGGCTTGTTGATAGAGATTTACCTTTCAAGAGAGATAAGATACTTGTATCTTGTCTGAGTTGTTGTGCAGAAAACATCATCAACAGATTGGCACTAGAAGGAGGGCCTGAATAAGCAAGCTGGATCAATTTTTGTTTGCCATCTCTCAAATATTTAGAAGAAGAACTAGATCTACTCCAGGAGAAGAGGAATTTCAAGAGTTGCAAGTCCCTACTAGGTCAAGAAGGACCAACAAAAGGGGAGAATCATCATCCGCCCAACCACCTCCATCATCTCCATCATTCTCATCATCACCAAGTCCATCCTCATCTGATTCTAAAGCCATTCTCATTCGACAGCCTCAACAAGTCATAAATCAGCCATTACCACCTCCACAACCACCAATGGCTTACTTGGCAAACAATCCATCTCCCTTATCTTTCAACCACTACAATCCTATGCCAAAAAACCTTGAGCTTTTCTACTCCAAGTTTCACATTAATGATCCCAAAATGACTACAGAGGAGCGTATTACGATTTTTAAAACTACCCTTAAAGATAAGGAAATTAATCACAAGGATGTTGCATGCAGAATTTTCCCATATTCCCTTGGGGATGAGGCATTTCATTGGTATAACCATCTTCTTGTTGGGTCTATCACTACTTGGCTTCAGCTAGAAACCACATTTTTATGGAAATTCAAGATCCCAATCAGTTCCAATGAGTTATTTCTGCAATTTACTGGAGTCAAGAGGGAGGCAAATGAACCAATAGTGGCTTTCAATAATAGATTCCATAGGGCTTATGCTAGGCTACAACCCCCTTATGTTGTAGATGATGCCTCTACCAGGGAGGTTTATTATGAAGCTTTGGATAGTTTAACATCTACCTTCATCAAATGGAAAGCCAACCCCCCTAACAGCTTATTTGAAGCATATGATGTGGTTGTTAAGGTGAGTACAAATTTGAGACAGCACTTGTTTGGACCCTTAGCTAACCAAACACCTATGTTGAGTCCAGTCCCTCAATCACCCTTGGTTTCACACGCAGGTCATCCCTATCAAGCTCCACCCATGCCAAATTACCCTCTAGATATGAACCAGTGTGCATTTCCTCATCAACAAGCTAATATACCCAGCTATCTGCAGAGCTCTGAGATATTTAATCAACCCTTGAATCATGGGTCACATACAGTTTATATGCAGAACTTAGCTGGTATTGTTCCTCCAACAAACAGTGCAGACAAGGAGAGGTTGGATGCACTCACAGAGCTAGTTGAGAAGCTGAACATGGAATTTTCCTACCTAAGGAACTAGAATAATCAATCCCAAGCAGCCCAAAGGGGGATTTAGTCCAATTGTGATCAAGGAAATAGGGATATGAGGCAAGCTCAGGGGAAAAACTTTGATAGGGGACAACATCTTGATAAAGATCATGGAAGGCAGCCACCATGTCAGAATAATGGAGGAGCCTTAGCCTCTCTAGATCATCCAATTAATCAAGAGAAATCTATTGGAGTTTACCTAACAGCTTTGTCAGGATGGTGTAGGCTTCATAATACTGATCAGCATTCTGAATCAGACTGTCAAGAATTCCAAATTGCTACATCCATTTTCCAACAGAAGGTTCAACATGCCAACAATAGTTTGAGTGGGCTGGAGATAGTGCCATCTAATCCTTATGACATATCAGTTATGGTTGTGAATCATGTCCCATTTCCAAGAAGTGAAGAGAATGAACCAGAAGAAGAACTGGATAAAGGTATTGAAACAAGGTATGTATACAGTGGAGAATCTATAGTTCAGCCTTTTGGAGGTAATGAGGAGAATGATAATGGCCCATTAGATGAAGAAGAATATACAACTAAAGAGGTTCAATCATTCCATCATGTGCCTACTCATTATTTCATAAATGGAGGGCAGTATGACACTAATAAAGGGGGAAGCGTTGAAAGTAACAAGGATAAATTTGTGGTTGGCTCTAAAGACCACTATTCTACAATGACTGCAAAGAAAATAGGAGAGTGTGTGGTAGAGGAACTCAAGAAATTCAAAGTCTCTCTGCTCATGAGTTGTTAAAGAATCCTACAATTAGGGGTGTAGTACTAGGGTCTCTTGAAAGAGATATGCTTTCTGAACAAAAGGGTGCTTCAGGCCATGTAGATACAAATACTTTGAAGGAGGTATTTCTGCCTGAAACAAGCTTGGGAAATTATGTATTGGTAGTTGACCCTCAGGGATGAGAGACTGAGAAAATCCTTATGTTACATGATATGCCTAATGAACCTTCCCATAAATCTGACAATGTTGAAGCATCGATAGAATCAATAGACGAGGCACAAGAGAAAATATGATCGTCAGATCATGTGCATCAAACTAAAAAGAGTAAACTTCCTCCAATGGAAAAATCTCAACAAGTTATCAATGAAATAACTGACACAGAGTTTGGGGAAGACATGGCAATAAAAGCTTAAGCAGCTCCGGAGGAGATTTTCTTTTTAATGCAAGAACTTCAACGGCTTACTAATGAATGTCTTGTAAGATGTGAAGAACTTAATGAAGGAGTTGATATTTTGAGCAGTCACAATTCAAAACCAGAACAAATGCTATGAGGAGAGGAATTTAGGGAGTCCCTTCATTCATCACATCCTCTTTTTTCTCTTTATATTGATGAATTCAGTATCAAAAATTCACAGATTTTATGTATTAATGACAAGGTGGCTAATGTAGTTTATGCTGACATGCAGGAAAATTCAAGTGGTGTTGAGAACAACAATGTTGCAACCATCACTAATGAGCTTGATCATCTTACTTTAGGTAAAGATGTGCTTGAAGATCAGTCTGTGAGGCCTCCTGACAAACATCATGATGGGGAAGTTACTATACATGATGAGGCTTTTACACTCTCAACATTGATCCCTCATGAAGAAGTGCACGCAGGTGAAAAGTTCCATGTTTATACTTTTGAATCTTTCCAATCTCATTTTCACCCTGAATTATTCATTGAAGACTCCAATTCTATTTTGCATGTTCTGAATGCAAGAGGGATATTGCATCATCAGTTGAGACCTCCTGATGACATAGATATCAGCTCTTCACAAGCACAGGACGATGAACACAACATTCAATCCACAACAGTACAAAATCAGGTTGTTTCTCTCCTTGCTATGAATTTTGAATCTTATCAACTTGATTATGGGAATTTGGGGAAGGAAACTTGCATATGGATTAATCATGATCCTAATGAGTCAGCTCGGTTATTGATTATTCCTAATTATGAGGTTGAGCTTGAATGCTACATTTTTGAGGTTTATTTTGCTGAGTATAAAGATAAATTTGCATTTTTTAGGACTATTACCATTACCTTGTTGCTTGTCCATGCATTGATGAACCACATGGGGGTGGGTCTCAGTTCACCCTATCTAGTAATGAGTTGTTATGAGTCTTTTTGTACATACTGTTGATTTGAATAAATGCAGCTTGTTCTGCTTTTCTTTTTCTTTTGTTTGTTTTGTTTTCTTTAGGATAGATTGCTTTAGAATTAGTTTGCTTTGGTTAGTTTAGGTTTGCTTTGGGCTTCAGTTTGGTTGTTGCTTTGCTTCTCTAGCTTGGGTTTTCTGCTTTATGGTTGGGGAAGTGTCTTTCCTGCACAATAATTATATTTGTATCTGGGATTGTTCTAAGTATTTCATTGATGGACTTGAATCATGTGTCTTGAATGGATGGTTGAGATCTTTTGTTATCATCAAGTAGTCTAAATGTTTGATCCGAAGAGGATGGGTCATTGGTTTGATTTGAACCTGAAGTATTTTAAAATCTTATATATTTCATACATCTTAAGAATCTTGAGGTTGTAGTTGGGTCCTTGTGAGGTCATGGTAGGTGAAAAAATCCTATTTCTGCTTTAGCGCCACTGTGATTCTCAACCCTGAGCGTGAACTTCATTGTTCATAAGTTGAAATGAAAAAGTGAAAAGAAAAGGATATCAAAAGAAAAGAAAAGTGAAATATTGAAAATAAAAAGAATGAATTCAACTTATCAGGAGTATCTGAATATCTCTACCAGGGCTATGGACGCCTAGCTGGTAGTAGAGCTATGTTCGGGAGAGTCACAACGATAACCTTGTCGGGGCTATGGATGCTTGACTAGTAGCGAGGCTCTATCCAAGTTGCTTTTAGAGCTAGAATCTTTTATACGTAGCCTAACTTGACTAAGCTTGGTTTCTGCAGTGGCTTAAGGAAAGAAATGAACTCACTTGCACACAATTGGATTTCCAGTTTATGAAAGGTTCAGTCTGCCTTTGGTTCTGATTTTCTTTCATCTTGCATTTTGATTTTTTTGTCTGATAGTGAGATCGAAACTACAGATTTTGGGTTCTTGATTCCTATTCGTCATCAAATGCTCTGGAGCATTTCCTAGTAGAGTCACCATTTGTTGTGCAGTTTTCGCACACACACCCCACTGAAAGTAGGGACCCTCTTTTTCTTTGGATTTTTTATGTTTTGGCCCTTTGTTTTTGAGGTTTTGTTGCCTTAGCGCATGCTTGGATGATTACCTTATTTGTGCATATTCCCCCTTTCTAGGAAGTACTTTGAAAATCTAACGTTTTGAGCTCATTTCAGGTTTTTCACTACTTTTGGGATTTTCTGCCCCGTCCGAATTTTCCTAGATTTTACTCAAACCCCCGCGGCTAGTGTTTTGCACTGTTTTCTGGAAATCTTCTCACCTCACAGAATTCTGCATGGATCGAATTTTCCCAAAATTCTGTCTCCTTGCCGAATTCCCGCACTTTACATTTGGGTCTGTCATTTTATGAATGTTGATGGCCCAGTCGTTGTTTTCTCTTGTTGATCAATGAGTCTAATGGTGCCTTGCATTCTATTATTCCATTTTCAAGCTTGACCCTATGTGTATGATTGATTTCGTTTTGGTTGATTTTAGGGTTTCAACCTTGGAGCCATCACCAATACCGATTGAATTGCCCATAAGTGAATTTTGAGTCTAGATCCATCAATGAATGATTTAGCGTTTGAGCCCAGGTCCTCAAATTTGTGATCTTTTGATCAATTTGAGTGAAATCGTGTGAGAGAGTCGATATCCAGGTTTTCCTTCAATTTTAGGATTTTCCTTCGCTAGCGGATTTCCTCGGTTTTCCTTGTCCTCTGCATTTTCCCAAAATCCAGAGTTTTACTTTCTTCGTGGATTTTCGCTCCCTCCAAATTTTCTTGAAATTCCTGTTGCCCCTTCATTTTTCAGAATTTTTTTTTACTGTGGATTATTTTCGCCAAAGTCTGCCTACCTCAGATTTCCTCGAAATTCCCTTCTGGCCTGGATTTCATGGAGGGGTGAAAATCCCGAACTATATAGAAATTTTGCATTAACGATATTTCGGGGTTGATTTCGATCTTTGCTCGGATTTAATTGAATAATGAATATATTATTGGTGATGGGCTAATCTTGATCCTCATGTTATAATGGATATTATTGATGTTAGTTTTTGTTGAGTGCAGGTTGGATTTCACAGGGTCATCAACGTAGCTGTGGAGGAGATTAGTTCAATTGAAGGAGGATTTAAAGCATTTATTACTTCACCTTTGGCCGACCTGGAGAGTATTTTTTTAACATGCTAGACAAGTTGGATCGAGATAAGGACGAAGGGGCTAGTTAATGATCGATGACATTGGGAATTGTGTTTCATGTTTATCTGGGGCTTGTTTTGCCTTGATTTCCACCCTTCACATGCATTGGATTGAGTTGCATTGGGAATCCCAGGCCGACCAAGATGAGTGCTTGCATTTAATGCATATTTATCCTATTTTGAATTCTCCCTTGGCTGACCTATTTGTGGCTATTTTATTATTGTAAAATCTAATTGGGTCGATGCTCTAGGGGTTTTCTATAAATATGGCATTTTGCCTCATTTGTAAGGAGTCAGACTAGATTAGATTGTAGAAATCAAAAGAGTAAAAGAATTAGATTTAGAAGAAAGTAGGGTGATAGAGCTAGGAGTTTGTTTGTTTTGAGCAAATGTTGTAACACAGAACATTAGAATTATTGCTGAAATTCAATGATTCAATACAATTGAAGGCATTGTGATTTTCTAGTGATCTCTTTTGTGTTAACTTATCTTGCATGGTTCTTATGATTCTATCTTTTGAAATTGCTCAAGGCTATTACATATGTGTTAAATTTAGAGTTAGATATGATTCGATGGTGTTTATGATTTGATGCTTGAAGTGTTGCAGTGATTCCTGGTCCATACTTTTTGTAGCTAGTTGATTGTTAGTTGCTTTGCAAAGTTAGCCTAAACCATACATCTATTGTGCTTAGTTTAATTGTGAAGGTTTATTCATTTCAATTGCAACAGGGTTGTTTTGGATGAATGGTCATGATCTAAAAATCTTTACTACCTTAGAATATTGCACTGTTCTTGTGAAATTACAGATTCATCTGGGTTAAGCAAGAATTGGTTTATGAGGGATTGGTCCATTTCAAGTATTTCATCATTTGCATTGTTAATCTTAGGAGTAGTTTAATCTTAGTGATCTCTCTAAAACCCTAATCTTTTGTTATTTCTTTATCATTTGAGGTAGATTTCGGATTGAAGTATCGTATAGCTAGATCTAATAAATTTGAGATTCAGTCTTTGCTTGTAGTAAGATACCATTATGATTACCAGCATTTTCACATTTATCACTGAGTTGTTTATGCATTGTCAAGACCTGACATTAGAGACCTTGGGGTTATCTCTTGAGGCTTGTTAATAGAGATTTACCTTTCAAGAGAGATAAGATACTTGTATCTTGTCTGAGTTGTTGTTGTGTAGAAAACATCATCAACAAGAGGGATGCCCTTCGAGAAGGAAGATGGGAAAAAAGGGGCCTAAGCAACCACTCAAAATAGATCATGTATGCATTTCAAATTTTCCTTGTATGTTTATGAAATAAAATAGATCTACGAGGAGGAAATGGGAGCGAAAATGAGCAATTAGGGGCTAATCACTATTCATTTGAACCCTAATCACTCAAGAGACCAAAAAAAGTAGAGTGAGCATAATAGTGCATGGGAAAGTGATTGCATACCAATCAGACCTCATGAGGGCATGGGTGTGGAGAGGAGAGTGAGGCAATCATGTATGCATTTCAAATTTTCCTTGTATGTTTAATTTTGAGTCATTAATGACAAGTCAAAATCAAACTGATGATAGATCCTCCCAACATGATAGAGCAGATCTACCCATGTAGGAGAAAAGCCCTAGATGTACCCAAAATAGGGGGATCCGCATGTACACATATAGGCATGCTAATAGGAAATGAGACTATAGATGGGTTGATGTGCCTAGAATAAGCAGATCCACTAGAGGATGGGTGGATCTACCAAAGGGAAGATCTACTACACATGGGAAAATGTGCTTGGAATAGGAAAATCTGCTAGAGAATAGTTGGATCTAGTAAAGGGGTGGATTCATGCTAAATAGGTAGATGTGAAAGAAAGGTGAATTCTCCCAAGGGGCTAATCTGCTAGAGTAGAGGCAGATGTGTTGTAAAAAGGTGGATTTGCTAGAGGAAGGAAGGATGCACCAAAGGGTGTATCCATAGGAGGAGAGCCAGATTCACTCAAGGGGTGAATCCACTAAAGAACGGACAGGTGCACCCTACAAGGGCAGATTTACAGGAGGTTAGGTTGATGCTTCCAAAGGGTGGATCCTCTTGAGAATTTAGAAAAAAGAAAGGATAGAATAGGAAAGAGAGAAAAACCTAACACATGGACTAAATGAATGCAGGCAACAAAAAGTCTACAAACTCTAGAGAGGAGGTTAGCAATGTTGCAACTGGCGACCCAATTCAAAAATGTGGGCTTGGCATTACTAGACATGTGTAGCTTGGTGTATGTTGCTAGGATGCTAGTGATCAAGGTACACAAGCCCTTTTTCATAGTGTTAGTGAAGAGGTGAAGCTTGGAGATGAGCACCTTTCATCTCTTGACAAGGGAGATCATCGTGACCTTGGAGGATGTGTGGTGGATCCTAAGGTTGTTAATCCAAGGATCGATGGTTTTGGCATCAAGAACATAGGTCGTTCTAGACTTGCTATAGAGTATGTTTGGGAAGGCCAACTTTCCCACATGAGGGAGGGAACTTGATGTAGATGGATGTAGAGAGTTGGTGCCCACATTAGCCTTGTACTTATGTAGACTTATCAATACAGTTCATTTTCCAGATAGGAGTGGGTAGTTCTTCATCTTAGCATTGGGGAATGTTGTGATAGGTATTATGGAGCGGGCATGACAATATGTGTGGGGGTTGTGTCTATTAACATATCTCTATAGAGATATACATATAGCATGTTATAAATGGGGGGTGAACTTGACCCACATCACTTGTTTATAGGTTGGGCATAGGAGCACATTAGCATTATGTGGCTAGTAGGGGAGAGGATAATGAGGATGGCAGATGAGACGGTGGTGTTTAGTTGGAGGTTGGGATTGAGGTACCCAGAGGTGAAGAGTATGACACCATGGAGTGAATGATGAATGAGTTGGAGGATGGTGATGTCATATGGAGACCGCACCAGGAGGTAGAGGATTTGGAGGAGGATGGGGAATAGATGTTCACTTGCAATATTGTAGAAAATTTCCTAGTTTTGGATCCAAGCTTCCTATGATTGTTATAACATCATCTTTTCTCCTATTCACCTCTTCAAAACACTCTATAGCTATTGTGTTGTCCTTTTTAGGAAAATCATTAGTCTTCAACAATCTTACAATATTACAAATAAGAATGTTAACATGTTTGGTAGATTCCAATAGTTTAATAATCATGTTGGGTAGAACAATAAGCATCAAATATGTAGCCAAAACATATATTAATATCTACACAGCTAAATAAAATTCTCATAGTTAGATTAAAATGACCACAAAGAGGGTCTTTGGTGTGTCAATAGAGGTTAATGGGTTACCAACAATTAAAAGTTCATTTGAGGGTATATTTAGTGTGAAAAATAGCATGGAAAATGGAGGGAATGACATCCCTACCAAGAAGAAAAAATGGCTGGTGAAAGTGTAGTGCAAAGAAAGTTCCTTCAAGAATATGAAGTAGGGGCTTTATTCCATGGTAGTTTTAGTTAATTAAAGGGCTACTACAAGTGTGACATAATAGATCCCCTCCTATAATCATGGTTTTTGGTGTATTTAAGATCTAATGGCTTATGTGGGGGTTTCTTGTAGTCATATTAACTCATTAAAAATTTGTAATTGAGTTTCAATGGTGGAGCAAGGATTAAATTGCTCTCTAGATTAGAGTTTTCCACTTGAGTTGAGTTTTTTCAAGTTAAAATTATTGTGAATAATTTTTGTGTGTTTAAATTATTTTTTTATATTAGGAGTATATATATATATATATATATATATATCAAAATCATTTTTTTTTATTAATTATAGAGTTTTTTGCATTGACTTTATAGAGCTCTTGCAAAAATTTATACTTGTTATTTAGTATGTATTTGAACATTGCTCATATTAAAATATATATATGTACAAACTTAAATTTCTTGGAAGAGGATCCCAAAGAACTTGCAATTAAGCAATTAATTTTTTTTAAAATAATTGTGAAGAAATAAATAAATTTATTTGCTAAAATTAAGTTTAATGAATATAAAAAGCAATACAATCCAATAAACCTAATTTAGAGCTATGACATATTATGTGAAAGAACAATTTAGAAAATTGAAAATTATAAAAAATGAAAATAGTGCTAATTGTGATAGTTGATGGATAGTTGTCCACTATATTAATCATAATTTTTGAATGGTAGCTCATAGTTGCTTAAACTTGAATGCATCACAAGAAAAATAATAAAATTTGATTCATGTCTTTAAAACTTGGTGAGGTTGGATATGTGGCATGGAAATGAACCACATCAAATCCAAGCATGTAGAAATGACATTGACCTATGGAAATGAATTTGTGACCTATAGACCTCATGTACCTACAAATTTAGGTTAACCTTGATATCTATACTTGTAGGAAAGATTGACAATGTCAATAAGCACCTTTGGGAGCTTGCTAAGTGAGGATCTTCTCCAGATGAAAAACCTCTATATTTAATTCAACATTTTTTTGATAAAAGTAAATAAGGCAACATACAACAAAGATTAGGCATTGTGCTAAATGGGGGTAAATTAAAGTTGGAAATTTTTAATTTCTGATCAAATTCTCCTCTCAGCTTCTAACCCTAGTTAAGTTATGGTTTGATTCTTAATCATCCAATTATGCCTAAACTATAAAGGCAACTGTTGTATTCATTGTTGTGGTTCTTCCTCAAGCTCCTCCTAATATTTTCCCTAGTAGACACTATAATTCTTACATTTTGCAATTGTAAAATTGGCTTCTATGTCTTTATATTAATGAATCTGACATATTTTTTCCTCTTCTCTCTTAAATGTGTTGTGTGAACTCATTTACCTTCATTTTATATGTCCTTTTATAACTTTCCATTCATATGTGAGTGTGTTATTTCATTTATAGTTTTTGATATGTGAATACCCTTACTTTCAATACCTTTACAAGCCCTATCCTTCATGATATCCTTGGAATTTCACAAAACAAAGAACTGTGTAAGCCCTTTTGGCCTTCTCCTTGACATATTGTGTTGTATGAAGTAGGAAGAAATAATCTCTACCTTGGTGTATCACCTTCCCTTTCCCTTTCATGCATTCATTCTTACCCTTTTTCATTGTGATTTTTTAGAGTAGGACTATTAGTTAGGTTTACATGTGTTGGGTTGGACCAACACATCTATAGTTGGATTAGAAAAGGAAGTCAACCTTCTCTAGAGACTTGACCTCACCTTGCAAGGTCCTACACCTTGAGGTCATTTCCATTGTGTCATTGGAATGTTGACCCCATGTTCAGTAGGGTGTGATTTCATGTGACAACAGTTACCAACAATTAAAAGTTCATTTAAGAGTAGAAGTTGAAAATTTCAAAAACCTAAATGCCTTGGTAAAAATTTCTCTTGCAATCTTGGTGTGAATAAGGAAAGGAAGAATATATTTAGTGTGAAAAATATCATGAAAAATGGAGGGAAAGAGGTCCCTACTAAGAAGAAAAAATGGTTGGTGAAAGTGTAGAAAAGTAAGTTCCTTCAAGAAGATGAAGTAGGAAATTTATCCTATTGCAATTTTAGTTAATTAAAGGGCTATTGAAAGTGTGACATAATAGATCCCCTCATAGAAGCATGGTTCTTAGTCCAGTTAAGATCTAATGACCTATGTTGGAGTTTTTTTTACTCATATTAACTCATTAAACATTTTTAATTAAATTTCAATGGTGGAACAAGGATTAAATTTCTCTTTACAGTGAATTTTCTCACTCCAGTTGAGTTTCGTCCAAGTTAAAATTGTTGTGAAAGATTTTTGTGTGTTTACATTTTTTTTCTATATAATGAGTATATTTTTTTTATATTTTTTCCTTTTTATACTTGTCATAGTAATATAAAAACCTTTATGTATGGTATAAAATGTTTTTTGATTAATTATAGAGTTCTTTGCATTGGAATCTATTTCATGTTCATGACTAGGCATGTGGAATAACCACCCCAGTTCATGAACCAACGGGTGGTTGTTAAGGAAGAAGTGGTTGGTGTAAAAAGAAGGCTATATAAAGACTCCCCATCATGGGGTTGTAATTTTTGGATATTTGCTAACTTGGACCCTTTTTATAGGCCTAAGGCTATTAAAAAAATTGTACTTGTTAGTTAGTATGTAATTGACGATGACTCGTATTTAAAAAAATATATATGTAATCTTAAATTTCTTGAAAAAGGATCCCAACAGAACTTGCAATTAAGCAATTATTTTTTTAAAAAAGAATTTTGAAGAAATAAATAAATTTATTTGCTAAAGTTAATTTGTGAAAGAATAATTTATAAAAGTGAAAATTATAAGAAGTGAAAATAGTTAGCTAATTTTGATAGTTTATAGATAGTTGTCCACTATCTTAATCGTAACTTTTGAACAGTAGTTCACAGTTGCTTAAACTTGAATGCATCACAAGAAAAATACTTAAATTTGAACCATGTCTTCAAAATTTAGCAAGGACAAATATGTGACATGGAAATGAACCACATCAAATCCATGCATGTAGAAATGACCTTGACCTATGAAAATGAATTTGTGACCTATAGACCTTATTCACCTACAAATTGAGGTTAACCTTGATGTCAAGACTTGAAGCAAAGATTGACAATATCAATAAGCACATTTGGGAGCTTGGTAAGTGAGGATCTTCTCCTTATGAAAAACCTCTATATTTAATTCAACATTTTTTGATAAAAGCCAATAAGACAACATACAACAAAGATTAGGCATTGTACTAAATGAAGGTAACTTGGAAGTTGGAAATTTTAAACTTCGAACAAAAATGCAAAAGGGTGATACATGGACCTAGTATTTATGATTCTAGGTATTCTAGGTTTTCAAGATTAGTTAACAAAGAGATCATCAAATTAGAATAATTATTTTGAAAGTAACTCAATTAGATAAGGATCCATCCATAATGATTTCTTGGTAGAATGATGGATAAATTTATTGGTCGATGATCAAATGACCTCAAGGTGATGTTTTTTATACTTGACTTAGGCATACAAATTTGAATATTTTTGTATGAAAGTTGGCACATAACAACTAATTGGTTGTCTTTGGTCTATGGTTAAATTTGAACTTTAAACTTGGGTTGCATTTGTGGATGCAAAAATTAACTAGATCAAATCTATGAGCACAAATTTGAACCTAAGAGAGAAAAATAATAATTTGAGAGATGATAAAGTGTACAAGGATAGATTTAATTATGTTTTTGATGATCAACTAAAAAATAGAATTTGTAAAAATTTCAATCAATCAAAAATTTAAATACTTAAAACAGTAAACACCCACACAAAATAACTTTAAAAATAAAATATAAAGTATAAAATATACACTTTTCACAATTGCATAAATAAAAAGTCTACCTTAATATTAAATAATTCACTAAAAATAAATTTATTTGTTAATATTTAAAAAAACACCACCTTAGCTAGAGATGTGTCTTGTATTTCAATGCCTATTTGAGGTTAGAACTCACAAAATAATAGAAATATAATTAGAATTTCACCGACTACTCCTAATATATGAGTATGTTTTGGTGGCAGGAACTCTGATATTTTCTTTGCAGTCAGAATATCCATAGACCAACAATAATCCTTTATTTCAGAGGAACCATAAGCTCAAATAAAGTAGGGAAAATATTATTAAGGATCTTGGCCCTGTAGTTTCAGTGCTTGAAGGACATAAGTAGTCATTCTTGGGTTGTTTTCTACATATGTGCTCCTTAGAAATGTGAAGACCCTTGTATATTTTCATGGGCAAGAAATTATGATGCATGATATTAAAAATAATATATAAGTTAATGAATATTTCTATTTATTTATTGATGAAATTTAGATGGTTTCATTTGGTGGTCACGTGTCTTCAATGATTTAATGGAATAGATATATCTCAATCCTTGTTGATTTATGTAGCTTGGGCGGGGTGTCCTCCATTTCCCCAAGTAGTGTTATTTAATTGTACCTAGAGACTTCTAGAAAGGGCTGAGTTGTCTAGATAATTATGTAATTAAATAATTGATTCCTCTAGAAACTTCTAGAATCCAGTTAGTTAGAGTTGTTAGAGTCTATTTAATCTTAGCCATTGATTGAGATTAAATCATGGCCATTGGTTTTCCAATGAGAAAAGTATAAAGGGGGATCAATGGGCATTTGGAGAACACACAAGTATAGAGTTGAGAAAGACTTGCAGTGATAGCAAGTAAATTTGCAGTGAGAGCAAATAGTCTTGTAGTGTTAGCAAAGGCGCAGTGATAGCGTTGGGGATAGCAGCTGTGGAATTTCAGCAGGAGAAATTGAGGGAATAATTTCCAGGAGAAGGAGAATATTGTAGAACTCTGCCGATGACAAGCAGTTATTGTATTCCATAAAATTTGAAGTTTAATATAATTCCTCATGTAGTGGTTTTCCTTGAGTTTCCTGAGACAATTGTCCAAAAATAACCTGTTCATTATTGTGAATGTTTTCTTCTCTATTCTTGTAGTTTTTATTGGTAGAGATTCTTGATTGTATTTTGATATTTCTTGAAATTTTTTAGAGTCAAATAATCTATGTATTAGATAGGAGATTAATAATCAGTAACTGCAATAGAATTTTCACATGGTATCAGAGTAGATCTGAGGGAAGATAAGGCTCAACACAAGAAGGAAAGATCACCTCTTAATTATTATTATTATTTGTTTTCTTTTATCTTTAGGAAGTAGCCTCTGTGAGTTTAAAGAATCCGGAATGATTGGATAGACCTCAAATTTTGGTGTAAAAGCGAGAATTTCTTTGTTCTTTGAAGAGAATGGGATCAAGGAATATGTGACCGATGTTGTACTACCTACATATCCAAACCATGACTCTTAACTATAAGAAGAAGATACCAAAATGAGAGGTGATTCTTGATAATTAATCCAAGGATCATATTGTTTCACAATATGTAAGTTAGATACATCCCAGAAGAAGATGTGGGATACCATTAGAATCGTACTTGATACCTACACTAACTAGAGGCGTTCTCGAGAGAAAAGTTGAGAATACTCGTGAATGAACAAGGAAGGGCGTGACAGAAGTTACCTCACAGTTCCAGACTTGTCAGGATGAGTTAATTTCTTTGTTGGAATAATCTAGGTGATGGCAGACTAGTGTGGATAGCACCTAAATGGGTTTACTAAGCAGTGGGGATGTCTTCGTTCCAAGTCTATGTCAGGTGAGACCTTAAGTGGGGTCGACTTTGGGTGACTTCACTCAGAGAACTTGAATAAGTCTTGTCGATGGGACCGATGCTAAAAGAGTGACAAAGTGAAGTGAGGAGCAGGAAACGTTGCCCCCTTAGGGAAAGGAGAAAAACAAGGGGTCTAATGAGGATCAAATCCACAAGGTGAGAGAAGAAGAAGGACATCAAGAGTGAAGTGCTATATTTGTCTGGTTTATTACTATGTGTGATTGCCCTTGAGGAAGAAAAGGCAAAACAAGCTGGCCAGCTTCAACAAAGTCTGATTGAGCTCTCTAGTAGAATGGAGGATGAGTTCGCTCTCATAGCTTGTATGGCTAGCTCAACCTCACAGGGTGTTTGGTATATAGACAGTGGGGTGTCATTTCATATGACAGGAGTTAGAGAGTACTTCTCTAGCTATAAGGAGGAGGACATCAGAATGCAGATTTCTATGGGGAACATGTCCAAACTCAATCCAGTTAGGAAAGGGACTATTCTATTTCAGAGGGAGAATGGTAAGCGAATTCCCATTCATGATGTGTTGCATGTGCCAGGCTTGGGTATGAATTTGATTTCCATATCTGTCCTTCAGGATAAAGGTTACAATGTACTCTTTAGAGGGGCAAGTGTGTTAATCAAGCACAAGGATTGGAAATCACCCATAGCTATTGGAGTTACAAGGCAGATTGACTTTATAGGTTACAGTTTGTGTCTCATAAGACCTTGATAGTATGATAATTCTAGAGATCAAGAGCTATGGCATGGGAGGATGGAACCCTTATACATCATGGGTACATAAAATGCCGATGAAAGTACATGACAGTGTTCGAGAGAGGAATTGAAACCTGAGAACATGATGATATTTGCAAGGGTGTATGCAGGAAGTTTGCAACAACACAGAGAGTGACCTTACTAGATCAAGGTGTTTCTTGATCTGTTACATTCAGTATATGAGACCAATGTCGTGAAGTCTCTCGGAGGAAATATGAGTACTTTGTTACTTTATTGATGATTTCTCAGGAAGACTGGATATACTTCTTGAAGACCAAGGATGAGGAGTTTTGAGTCACTTCCAAGGACAAAGCTCTTATGGAAATTGACAGGGAGGAGAATAAAGGTTCTTAGGTCAGACAATGGAGAGGCTGAGTACAAAGGGGAAAGAAGTTCAGAGTTACATGCAGAAGGAAGAATCAGAGAGAGTGGGCTATTTGCCTAGCCCTGAGAATGGGAGTTAGCAGAGAGAAAATATCGGTCTCTATGAGGAGGCCAAAGAGCTATGTTGTATGACGGAGATATGCCAAGTTACTTATGAAATGAGGCATGCAATACTGACCCGATGTACACACATACAAAGCGAGGGTTCCCCTTATAAGGTATTACAGAACTGATTGACACGGAAGGAGGCGTTCTCAGGGAAGAAGCCAAATGTTAGCCACTTCAGGATATTTGGGAGTTTGGCGTATTGTCACATTCCAGGTGCGACACGTTCCAAGTTAGATCAAACTGCAGAGAAGGGGTACTTTGTGGGGTACAGTGAAACCTCAAAGGCATATCGGATATTTATTCCAGGGACCAGGAGGACTATAGTTAGGCGTGATGTCAAGTTCATGGAGGACAAGGCATTCAGGAGGTCCAGAGATTTGCCAGCAGATGATCAGAGTGAGTAGTTAGTGGAAGCTCCAAGGATCGTTCAACCAGAGCAAGGACAGCGAAGCTCGAGTATAGTTACTAGTACATGCACAAGCTCAGGTGCTGAGAATTCACAGAGTATGGAGCAGCAGTCAGCCCAGTCAAGAGATACATGGGAATTTGATATAGAGGATACACCCCATCCTCTCGGTTATTATGAGAACCAACAGTCACAAAGTGATACTCAGAAGTTTGTAGGAGCTCCTAGGATGAGTAGTAGACAGCGGAGACAACCAGCCAGGTATGATGACTATATGGCATTAGTTAGTCAGTTGGTAGATAGTGAACCTTCTAGCTATCAGGAGGCTGCACCGCAACAAGTGTGGCAGATACAATGGTTGAGAGTACTTCAATGGTACGAGAGCGATGTGTGGGAGGTTGTGCCTCGACCAACAGATAGAGCGGTGGTTGGATCATCTTGGATCTATAAGATCAACACGGTGCATATAGTAGCATCGAGAAATACAAAGGCAGGTTGTGTGAGGGTTCTCTCGGAAGGAGAATTGACTATGAGGAGACATTTGCTCCAGGTAGCCCAGTATACTTCCTCCCAGTCGTGATCTCTCTTACGTACAGATGGGATGAGATCCACATCGAATGGATGTCAAAGGCAAGCGTTTCTTAATGATGAATTGAAAGGAGGTATACATAGAACAACCGAGAGGATTTGCCTTCTGACAGTACAACCCGTGCAATTGAAAACTGTATGGACTCAAGCGAGGCTCCTAGAGGCATTGGTATAGGTGCATTGATAGCTCTGCGGGAATAGGCCGTGAAAGAGTGAAAGCGGATACCCCAACCTCTACTACTTGGTGATTTGAAATTTGAGGTTCTTGTTCTTTATGTGGGCAGCTTGTTTTAGCAGGAGTTCTTGGGGAGCTCATAGAGGAAAGCAAGAGGGACCTTGCAGCAGAGTTCGAGATGAAGGATTTGGGGCTTATGCACTACTTTCTAGGCATGGAGGTATGGCAGACAGATGGAGAGATTTTCCTTGGAAAAGGGAAATACTGCATTGAAATCTTGAGGAGGTTCGAGATGGAAGATTGCAGAGCCATGTCTACTCCTATGATCATGAATTGGAAGAAGGTAGAGACATCCAGGGAGAAGGATGTAGACTCCACCTTATACAGACAGTTGATTGGGTCTCTCATGTATTTGGTCAACACCAGGCCAGATATAATCAAAACTACGGTAAACTCTCTGTAGGTCAGTTCCTTGGGTGGGCAGAAGATAGTGCATTAGAGCAGTGACAAGCATGTGTGCGGTGACTGCATTAGGTACAATGAGTATGGGAATCAAATGTACCGGTGATGGTGTCGAGGTTGATAGGCTATCTTGTGATTGACGTGATTACAACAGACAGGAAAAACACTTCAGGGTGTTGCTTTAGCTTGGGATCGGGAGTTGTCTCTTGGTACAGCAGGAAGCAGAAGTCTGTGGCTTTGAGTTCTGCAGAGGCAGAATACATAGCAGCTAGCATGGCGACGTGTGAGGCGATATGGCTTCGGAAGTTGCTGGTGGCCTTGTTTGGTAAGAGGGTTGAGACTACGGTGATACACTGCGACAATCAGAGTTGCATCAAGTTGACTGAGAATCCGGTGTTTCATGATAGGTCTAAGCATATAGACATCAGATATCATTTCATCAGAGATTGTGTACAGCGCGGGATTGTTCAGCTACAGTATATACCTACAGATCAGCAGGTAGCAGACATTTTGACTAAGGCATTGGGGAAGGCAAAATTCATCTTCTTTAGAGATAAGTTGGGTGTCATGCAGAACACCTTCCTCGCTAAGAGGGAGTGTTAATTTATGTAGCTTGGATAGGTGTCTCCATTCCCAAGTAGTGTTATTTAATTATTTAATTATTTTCTAGAGACCTCCAGAAAGGGCTGAGTTGTCTAGATAATTATGTAATTAAATAAATTGATTTCCCTAGAGACTTCTAGAATCCAGCTAGTTAGGGTTGTTAGAGTCTATTTAATCTTATGCATTGATTGAGATTCAATCGCATGTGCATTGGTTTTCAATGAAAGTATAAAGGGGATCAATGGGCATTTGGAGAACCTGAAGTATAGAGTTGAAAGAGACTTGGAGTGATATGAAGTAAATTTGCGGTGAGCAAATAGTCTTGCGGTGTTAGTAAAGAGGCCTTGATGTTAGCGTTGAGGGATAGCATGGAATTTCAGCGGGAGAAATTGAGGAAATTTCCAGGAGAAGAATATTATTAGAACTCACTTGATGAACTGTGAGTTTTGTATTGTAATTTGCTGGGGTTCAATATAATTCCTCATCACACATAGCAGTGGTTTCCCTTGGGGGTTTCCAGTTAATTTGTCCAAAAATATTGTGTTCATTATTGTGAATGTTTCTTCTCTATTCTTGTGAGTTTATTGGTGAAGTTCTTGGTTGTGTTATTTTTCAATATTTCAGAATTAATTTTGAGTCAAATAATCTATGTATTAGATAGGAGACAATAATGCGATGGCGCAATAGAATTTTTCCAGGTCCTTAACTCTCAATCAAAAATTAGCCTAAAATTCGTGCTCCCAGATTTGCTACAAAACCATGAAAACAAAACAACATACAAAAGATTCACATATGAATGACGACAATCTCTTAAAAGAACAGAATAAAATCAATATAAAACTTATTATGAATAAAATTGAAAGACATGGAGCCATAAAATTACACAAATATATTGGAAAACTTCACAGAGAGGTACTAAAAGCCCAGTGGAGACAACCAGTGCTCACCAATGCTGCCATGCCATCCAGTTAGATTTATAAAATCAATGCCCACTTCTACAATACCAACAGAGATTTTTCATAAGTTCTTTCACTTTATCCATGAATTTTATTCTCTGCTCTGAGCAGACTCAGCAGCCTCTCATATACATCTCCACAAGAATGTAACTCCAAAGGGAAAACCTCAGAGGTGTGCACATACCCTGCCCAAAAGAGAAGATCTTACCCATCTCTCACTGATTGCTGCCATACTTATAAGTTTTTTGAAAGGAAAAGTCCATCCAAAACAAAATCTGATATAAATGGTGTCAGTAATGGTACATAACTAATGAAGCAGGGTACCTATTGTGGCCAAGCGTAGTTATTGTGATATCATAAGACCACCAGAAGAAAAAAATGTAGAGATCGTAGGATGAATGAAACAGAAAACATTGTGGAAAACCTATGAAATGTAGCCCATACACAAATCAAAGGAATGCACATATGTATATATCTAATAACATGTATAAACTGTTCTGGATAAGAAGGAATGAACATATGTATATATCTAATAGCATGTATAAACTGTTCTGGATAAGAAGAAAGCCCTGTGTAAGTATATTTCTTCTTTGGGTTCTGGCCCAGAGCCTTTGTTTTATTCAATACAATAAAATACCAATATTCCATGAGCATTATCTGATCTTATCTTGATAAGAGTTTTTCATCATGTACTTTGTTTTAGACTGTTACGCTCATCTGTGTCCTTTTTTTATTAGCAGGAAGTGGGGAGTCTCAATAATTGTAATAGTGGTTGTTTCTTCTTCTTTTTAATTATTGAAATAAGTTAAAATAGAGAAGAAATTGTTTTTAAAATAAAACTTTGCAATAGGAAGTTTTGGAGTTTTCTCTGAGCTGTGTGGATTGAATCTGCATCTTAAAAACGTTTGAAAATTTATTAATATAAAGATGAAATAGTTGAGGATTTATTAATTTGTAGGATGTGACATATACAACTAGCTGTAACTTGAAAATAAGGCTGTGTGGTCATGACTGAATGCTGTCAATAGGAATCCAATAATGTCCAATGACCCACCAACCAATTAACTAAATGAGTATACGCTGATGGTTAAAAAGGAGAGAGCTCATGCCCTAAAATAGCTGATTTTGCTTTCTATATTTCTGTGCCAGAGTTTATCTCTTTCTGTGAAACTTTTAAGAATATAAGCTTTGGGGTGTGGCACAGTAGATTGCTGACTGTTTGTCAGAGGTTAAATTGGTTTTTCATATATTTAATGGCTGTTAATCAGAATCAGAAATCTAATAAATTATAATGATATTCGATGAAACAATGATGATATTAAATATTAAAATTTCAAATCAAAGATTGTAATCAATTTTCTGTTAGTCTTTAAGCTTAGTTAGGCATCCATGACACTTGCACATATGAGGTGTCAAGATTAGTCAGAGTCTTTAGAGGTGTCAACTCACTTTCGACACCTCTTATTATTTTTTTGGTAGGCAACTAGCCACCATTCCATGAGTGAGGAGTCCTATCCTCAGTTCATGGAGATTGGGTGTCTCCTTCATGCCTATTTATGTACGCCTTGTTGATCTAATTTATTGGTCAACTTTATGCACACTTGATTCATCTGTGCTTGTTTTTAATCTCAGATATTTGCAAGTTTCTTACATGATATCAGAACGGTTGAAGATATTCTCAGACTGCAAGGTGAACTCAGTTAATTGCATTTTGTTTATTTCCCCAAACACCTGTATTTTTTAATCTATGAGATTTGCAGATTTCTTACATTTCCTTATACAATCAAAAAATTAAAAATAAACCTAATAAATAGGATTTCAAAATGCTTTCAAGCTATGTAAAGTGCAGAAACTAGGTTGGTGGGAAAAATAACAACAGACATCCCTTATTGGGCATTGATAATTAAGATTAAAAACAGAGCTATTATAATTACTGGGAGTTCTCACTTCTCCCTCACCCAAAGTAACATTCACGGGCGTCACAGTCTAAAACTAAGTATATAATTAGAAATTCTTTATCAAGATAGGATAGGATAATGGTCATTAGAGGGTATAGAATATTAAATAAGATTATGATAATAATTACTATTTCTATTTTTAAGTGGTGGTAGGTTGATTAAGAATATGGTCTGTGTGTCAATTTGATATATATATACTGATGATTTAATAAAAAGTCTAATATAAGAGTAGATTTTTGGATCTTTAAAATATGTCTTTTTGTTAAAATATATTTTATTAGTGGATAGGCTGCATATAGTGTGAGATTTAAGTCTGAAACAAGTCTTGTGCCTCAAGTCACTCTTGAGTCATTGGAAAACAAGTTGTAGCTGTAGTTTAATGGTAAACCAGCTCCTATTTAATGGTGAAAGCCTCCAAAATTTCAAGTGTAAGCTTCTTAAATCTCACTTATCACGTAAAAAAGATAAATATTGGTTTTCCAATTGGATGAAACACTCTAGGCAAGAGGGCCCAATAGTGGTGCAGGTACCAATAGTTGTCATAGTACATGTACATTCAAAGCTCAATATTTTAAAAGTATGGAACTAGTAATTGTAAGAGAGGACCCAATAGTTGAACAAAATATGCCCATTACATTCAAAAAGCAACAAATCATATGATGCCACATTGACACACTAAAAAACATGCCTTAATGCACCACTATTGGTCTAACTTTTTTTGGGGGTCTATTATGACCCCTCAACAAAGAGCATGTTGATGACACCTTTTCTCTTGGTCTATATGGGTGAAACAAAATATTTGAATTGTCCACATCCCTAACCACTTGAGGATATAATTTTGTAATGTCAATGTTGCATGTTCATTGCCATGTCGACCCATAAAGTTAGGGTACAACACTATTGGGCCCTCTCCCCTATTTCCATTTGCAATTTCATGTAAAAGAAAGTCTACTATAGCATGTTGTAAGTAGCATAGACAAGTAGATGTGATCATTAAGCAAGCCAATCTAAATTGGTAGATTCATTATGTTCAGTACTTTAATAAGTGAAAAGATTGAGCTTGTTGATTAATTGGCAACAATATCTAAAGGTGTTATCAAATGACTAATAAGTACAAATATATATAGTCTTGTTGACTAATCACTACACATGGTTTTTTTAGTAGATCCATTATGTTAGTACTTAATTAAGAAGACTATAAATATTTGTATGTATTAATCACTTAATAATGGTTTTAAATGTTCATAATACTATTTAGAAATTTAAAAAATACCATATCTTAAAAATACATTGTTCTTTACCAATATCCATATCCAACAAATTCACAAAACAACACTTCAAAATTTTAAAGAACTCTTTAATAATATTAAATTACATCAATAGATTCTCTTAGACTTAGAAGCCAAAAATAATGAGCTAACCTAATAGCTAATAATTAGTATGGCTATAACATGATAAAATGTCACAAGTATCCTAAAACATCAAGCATCGAGCAATAGTAAAAATTTCACTCCTTGGGATTTTCAAATGTTGACTTCTTGGAAGAATATTCAGCTAATCTACACTAGGAGTCATTCAAATAGCTAGACTCAATCTAGTGAATAGAATGTTGATCCATTGGAAACCTCCTCAATCAAAAAATGGAAACTCAATTTTGATGGTGCCACCCGTGGTAACCCTAGTATATTAGAGGAAAGATGTGTAATTAGGGATAGTAAGGGGGAAGTCTTGGTCACACTAGCATTAAAGCTTCCATTGGGTTTGCATAACCATGCAAAATCGTAGGCACTTATGGTTGGGCTCCATCTAGTAAAGGAACACAACATCCAAGCAATTCAAATCGAAGGGGATTCATTAAGCATAATCAACGAATGTAAAAAATAGGTCATCCCCATGTCCTAACAACTAAATTATCTTTTGCAACAAATTATCCCCCTACTACAGGAACTCGACAATTCAAATTGAAGGAGATTCATTAAACATAATCAATGAATGTAAAAATAGGTCATCCTCATCCTAACAACTAAATTATCTTTTGCAACAAATTATCCCCCTACTACAGGAACTCAACAACTTCCACTTAAGTCATTGCTACAAAGAGACAAATCACCTTCCAGATGGGCTTGCAAACTTTTCTTGTGATTCTACAAACCAAAATGCCTAAGTAATAAACCAAAATGCAAATTTATATAAATCTAAATAAAAGATACTTGGGTTTGAATCTAGAAAAATTGCATGGATAGAACTATAGAGCTCCTCAATACCTTTCCAACGCTACAAAAATCATGAAAATTGGATAATATGGCAAAAAATTATGAGCTCGGAGGTCCAAAATGAAAAATTTGGCTTCAATCAGCAATAAAATTCATCTAAGGTAGAATTTTGAAAAATAGCTTACACCACTGTGAAGTGCTCGGAACTAACTTTTCGTTGATATCTCATTTGCAAAATTTTGACACCTTGGTGGAAAGTTATGGCGTTTTACAAAAATTACACTTTTGGGGCCATGGGAAAAAATTCATATCCTAGGTGCTTAACTCAAGTTACCCCATGTGACCACGCCAAAACAAATTAAAAAAAAAAGCTTTGCCCAGGGTAGCATCCCCTAGCTAGAGTGACGGTAGGGTATTGGCCCTCATGCACCTCGCCCATAGGCCTTAAGCCCTCAGCTTAAGAAGATAACTAGTTGTTGAGTTGTGGAGTGATTGGGCACTTAATTCATGTGCCAACTTATCAATAAAAAATAAAGTAAAAATTTGATTTAAAATAAAAATGAAACCATACCTTTTGTGTAATGCTAACACAAACTAGCGAATATGCCACAAAGAATATACCAAATTTGTAGAGAATATCTACCCAATAGTATAGTAGAAAAATAATACTTGGCATCACTACATACGAATTGTGCAAATCTGTATCATATGGATTTCATACAACTATACGAATAGATTTTTTGCCAAAAAATGTAAAACCCAAAAAAATGGCTTGAAATTTTTTCGTCAAAATAGAAAGTATTTTATATGAAAATAGGGGTTTTGGACCTTCTTAGCTCTAATGGTGAGGTTTGTTTTTTAGGACAATGTGCACCTATAAAAATATCAAGCTCGAATCATCCTTAGATCTGAGAAGGGGTTTTGAAAATATGAAGCTTTGATCCCATGTTAGAGTCACTCAAGGACTCAAGCCTCCAAGATCACCTACAAAACCACAAAAAACATTCTACAAGAGAGAAAAGTAAGAGCATCTATTTTCAATAATGGATGCAAGATAATATGGTCAATATGCAATACTCAAGAGTGCAATGATATTGGATTGAATTGAATGTAATGTAAATATGATGTTTTTCTTATAAAGGAAAAGTTGTAAGATAGGATTAGACAAGAGCTTGACATGTGTCTTAATCATGTACAATAAGACAACTACCTCAAAATTATTAAATGACCTAGGAAACAAGTATTAAATGACATGATAAGATAATATAAGACCACATGACACTTAATACTTCTAGAAAGATTCCATAGAACCTAAGTACTTAACATGTAAATAGGACCTATAAGTGAATTAGATAGGTAAAACACCTATTTAAACCAAAAAAATCTACAAAAACTACCTACACCATTGTGAGCTTTGTCAAATCAAATTTCCAACAACTACTCATTCACAAAATTGGATTACCACAGAAAAAATTATGCAAGTTTGAAAAGAAGGCTCAATTTGGCCTATAGGGAAGCCCTAGTGGCCCCCGAGAGACTTGTAGGAGGCACTACCAATGGAGCTAGTCGTAAGGTGGTGCAAGAGTTACAACTAGGCTAAGCTAGTCAATAGAAGTCCTAACAATTAGCAATGTATTGGTCACAGTTAACAAGAACTGTTTGTGGTTGCCTTTGATCGTGAGTAGTTTAGTAATTGCAGTTCATGGTTAATGTTGTTGGCAGCTTCGTAGATGCTAGGCAATATGAAGAGCACAATCTTAGTGGCTTAGACAACAATTAGCTATGCAAATTGCAAGCAGCCTTAGGCCTACAACATTTAATAAAGTGCATATATATTTTTTGAAAAAAATTGCAAATTGATCGTATGAACCTATGTAGGGGGGTTGTATGACCTCCTTTGCAAAACATTTTTTCTCTTACACTCTTGACACCAAATATAGGTGAACTTTATATAAAAATTTGTCTCCTCATCCTCTTGAATGCAATGGCAAGGTCCGTTTAGGTCGAAAATGCTCTAGTAAAACTTTGTTCACCAAATTTGAGATTAAAACCCTTGCTTTCTCATGTGTCAAATGATGGCCAAACTGAGTGAAATAAAATCTAAAAATACTACCACAATAGCCAAAAGAGTTGTAATCACTAAATCTCACCAAAATAAACACACATGCAATATAGGATCAATAGATCTTTGTAAATCCTTTTTTATTCTCTAGATTGTATTGAAACATAAGTGAAGAGAATACGAGAATTCACAAGATCATTAAAAGAAACTTGAATTACAATAGAAAACTTAATGGAAGAAACTCTCTAAGAAAAGGAAGGGGCTTTCCAAATTCAAAGCTTTGATACCATGTTGAAGTGAATAACCAAAATCTTTAATCTGCAACACCAAATATCCTCCACACACATAAGAGAGAAGCAACAACAAAAGATGTCATTCTACCAAGCAAGAATAAAATATGATACAATATGTTTACAATGCAAGAGAAGCCTTGCTTATATAGGCAAGATGAGAGATAGGATTAGATAAGATCATGACATGTGTCTTAATCCTATAACATGAGACTACTACTAACTCAAAAATTATTAAATGACCTAAGACTCAAGAATTAAATCCCATAAGATAAAATATGGTCTAAACATGACAACTAAGACTTCTAGAAAGATTCCTAGGACCTATGTTACAAACTTCACATGTGAATAGGACCTACTAGTGGCCTAGCTAGGTAAAATACCTTATTCACACCAACAAATTGGTGTAGAGTTATCAAGTAAAATACCATAATTAATGGTCAATAAGATGTTGAGACTTAGTTAGAAGTGGTTAGTAATATAATGGAGGCTAGAATCCTTTAGAACTATATGAGTGCTACTAGGAATATAAAAAATTGTTGGCTTGATCTAAAGGCCTTTTAGGGGCTAATACACCATGCAAGACCAAGAACATAAAAATACTTGTAAGCAACAATGTGGGTTAGCAATGAGGGTGGACCCTACAAGACAATCTCTAGGATTAGAGGGCCAACTCCCTCTCTATCCTAATTCTAATCCCAAATTTTCTATATTGGGGGTGAAAATGAATATAGATTTTGGAAAGAAAATGATATGATCCAAACATATAATAATAAAAATAATATATTACAAAAGACAGATCTCAAACAACGCAAGAGATGTGTGTGGGCTAATATGCCCTAATATCCAATATATGTCGAAATAGAATAAACCCTTATGGTAGGGTAACACCATACAATATTCCTTATGGAAGAAGCCACTCCACGCGCTATATCTCCTAGAGATCCCAAATACAATATCATACTTCACACATATTTTACAATGATAATCACCTCCTCTATATAGACCTCCTCCTAATAATATAAAGGAAGGGTAATCCTAATGAAGGTCTACTCAATTCTTGATACAATTAATTAGATAATTTATTCCCATGACCCAATATAACTATCTTAAGGGATGTGTGCCACATGTTCGCATCTCCATCCACCTAAATATATTATAATGTCATATCCCTAGGTACATAACAAAAATTAAAGCAAAATAAAGACTATCATTGAATAGATAGTCTTTACTAGACATATGAATGGGGAATTATGGCGACGACAGCGGCTCTGGTTTTCCTGTGCCGAGCTAGGGAATCCACGCCCTAGCTCCTTTTCCTTTTTTCCTGTATGTGTGTGGCCGGGGGGCGCTTTTTTGTGTGTAGGGTGGGGTGAGCCTTTTGTTAGCTTTTTTGTGTGGTGTTTTTGGTGGCAACCGGTGGCGGGGTGCCCTATCTGCTCATGGTTGTTTCTCTGTTCCATCGCTTGTGTGGCGGATGTGACCTGGGTATCCGTGGCTGTGGCATGAGGGTTCTTTGGTTTGAGGTGAGTGTTTTGGCTGGTTTTCTTTTCCTGGCCATGGGTGGGGTTTAGGTGTGGGGTGTGAAGCGGGGAGTGAGTTCTGGTGTGGGTGTTGCGGCAAGTGTTTTGGTGTGTGCCTTCTTTTGTGGTGGAGTGGGGTTGTGAGGTGTGTCTTCCCGTTTGAAGCCCTTCTTGTTCTCAGGGTTTCGGTGGTTTTGCATGTCGGAGTAGGGAATTTTTGTCCTATATGTTGCACAGGGAATCATTTGGGGTTGGCCCCAAAATGGATTTCTGATCGGCATTTGGTTCAAAACCAACTCTTCAAAACTCAAAAGTTTTTGAGAATGATATTTTTTTGGTGGAACCTGAGAAAGTTGGGACGGGTCCAGCAGGAGGGCCTAGAATTCTAAAGATTAATGGGTGCTCGAACGATGTAAAGAGAGGCCAAGTGTTGTCATTCTGATGGAAATGATGGCTGAAGACACTGATTATTATTCAAGGCATTCTCTTTAATACAAATTCTTAGGTTTGAAAATGTCTTTGCATTTCTTGGAGACGTGGGCTCAAAGGACGTGAATGCCTGAAGGAGAGATGGAGATTCGTCTCCTGGAAAATAACTATTTCATGGTTTCCATTGATTGTTTGGCAGATTGGAATAGGGTTTTTGAAGGGGGCCCATATTTTTACAACCAAGTGGGCTTGTTCATTAAGCCATGGCACGCTAGCTTCAACTCGGCGGAGGAACTTCCAAATTGGGTTCTAGTTTGGGTTCGTCTCCCAAGGCTCCTGGTGGAATGCTGGCGAGAGGATGTGTTGTATTTATTAGCCTCGAAGCTGGGGAAACCTATGGGTTCGTCTCAACAAATGCAATTCAAAAAGGTAATGACTTTTGCTTGGTTCTGTGTTGAAATTGATTTAAGTAAGCCATTGCCAGATTCGTTAGAAGTGAGTGCAAGAGATTACTCATGGGTGCAACAGCTTGATTATGAAACGCTTCCTTTCCGTTGTCATTTCTGTCATGAGTATGGTCACCTCCAGCGCAGATGTCCAAAGGCCAAGCCTTTGGAGGTTCAATCTTCTCAGCCTTCGGCTAATCCACCCAGGGTGGATAAGGGAAAGGATCCCATTCAGGGTTTTGATGGTAGGGAGGATGGTTTTATTCCAGTTTGAGGCTGAAATAGAAATAAAGGTCATAAAAGGACTTTAAAGGATAGGCAGGAGGAGGACACCTTCAACATGTTTGAGGTGTTGGAGGATCTTAGTCAGCAAGAGGTGAACCCAATATTTTTGGATCTAGATCATGGGACTTTGGATATGGATCTACATGACCCTTCTGTTGTAGTTTCGCTTACCCCCCAACAGGGGGGGAGAGGGAGTACCATGCTTTGATGAGGCCAAGAAAGTACCTAGTCAGGCATTGCTTAATTCAGAGGTACCTTTGTCTCCACCTGCTGAGGGGATCTTGGCTTCAGGGGCAGATCGACAGTTGGAGTTTCAAGATGTGCTGGGTGGTAGTGCTGAGGTTGTGAAAGATAGTGTGGACAAGGATCACCTCTTGCAGAAAGCTGGTTTGGAGGTGGGTAAGAAGAGTGTCAAGACGTCCCCTTAGTTGGGTGTTTTGCAAAAAACCCTCAAGAAGGGGGGGCCAGAGAAAAACACTAAGCTGGGAAGGAAGAAGGACGAGGAGAAGATTAGGATGATAGGGGAGACTTTGGTGGATTCAGGATCAGTCAAGACTCTAGATTCACATTTTTCATGTCCCTCGAAATGATAGTTCTCTCTTGGAATGTAAGGGGCTTGAACAGTGGCCCTAGACAAAAAGTTGTTCGGGATTTGATTAGGAGTCATTCGCCTGATGTTCTTTTTCTACAGGAGACTAAGCTCTTTGTGGAGGGTATGTTGGATTTAGTTCCAAAGTTATGGAAGAATGGTGATTGTCAATGCATTGGTGCTTAGGGGTCTTCTGGTGGGGTGGCGTGCTTATGGAACCCACGGAAGAGCTGCCCCCTTTGGTGGGTGTCTTTTAAGTCTTCCCTTTCCATGGTGGCCTCTTGTTTTATGTCTGGGGAAATTTCTCTCTTCTCCAATGTGTATGCCCCTATGGAGTTGCAAGGAAAATAGCTCTTGAGGTCCAACATTCGTTTAGTTCGCAGCCTTTTTCCTTACCATACTTGGATTATTGGCAGTGATTTTAATGCTATCATGGAGCTTGCTGAGAAGAAGGGTGGCATTGTAAGGTTGGAGGCTTCCGCTTTGTTGTTTCAAAATAATGTCTCTGCTTTGAATCTTGTGGATATTAAGCCAGCCATTGGTCTTTTTACTTGGAATAACAGGAGAACTGGTGATGCTTCTATTTCTGAAAGACTTGATAGATTTATGGTATCTAGCTTTTGGTTGGGGGATAGGTGGATGACAAACTCAGAAATTCTAGATAGTCATGGTTCTGACCATTGGCCTATTAAGCTGGTGGCTGATGTGCCTCAACGTAGTGCTTGACCGACCTTTAAGTTCCAACTCATGTGGCTTAGGGATGAATCTCTTCATGATTTTCTCCCTGGCTGGTGGGATCGGGGGAAGCCAGCTTATGGCACTGCTATGTACTCTTTCTCAAAGAGGCTCTAGTATGTTAAATACAGTTTGAAAAGATGGAATAGGCAGCATTTTGGTAATTTATTCCAGGAAAAATAGATGGCACAAGATAATCTGGATCTAATCACTAGGCAGATTCATGATCAAGGCCTCTCGAAGGAGCTGAGTTTTTTAGAGGCTGTTGCTTTAAAAATCCTTGAGGAATGGGAGTTAAGAGAAGAGATTTTTTTTTTAAATAGAAGTCTCGTATTGAATGGCTTTAGGCTGGTGATCGGAACACTTCTTTTTTCCATAACTCAGTTAAGGGTCGGAGACAAGGTAATGCTCTTTCTTCTATCTTGTTGCCTAATGGGGAAACTTTGTCCTCTTCAGCTTCTATTTCTGCTGAATGCATTCGGTATTTCGCTTCCCTTTTCTCTGAGGATTCACCTCCTGCAGAGGAGGAGGAAGCAAGGATTTTAGATTGTATCCCCAAGCTGGTGACTAATGAAATGAATGATTCTTTGCTTGCTCCCATTACCTTGTCGGAGCTTGAGAATGTTGTGTTTCAGATGAAGAAAGGTAAAGCATCTGGACCTGATGGGTTCCCAGTTGAATTTTTTCAGGAGTTCTGGGAAGTGATTAAATCAAATCTTTTGGAGGTTGTTCAGGAATCTTTTATGCATAAGCAAATGCTGAAATCCCTAAATGCTACCTTTTTAGCTCTTATTCCTATGGTGGAGGGAGCTAATTCTTTGGATCGGTTTAGGCCTATTGCTCTATGTAATGTGGTGTATAAAATTATTACTAAGTTGATTGCGGAAAGGATGAAACCGTGGCTTGAGGATTTAATCTCTGAGGAACAGGGAGGTTTTGTTGATGGCAAACATATCATGGATGGGGTGGTTATTGCTGCTAAGGCCATACACTCTATGGAATCTTCAAAGGAGAAATCTATGTTTATCAAGTTGGACATGGCTAAAGCTTCTGATCATGTTAAATGGAGCTTTATGTTTAAGATTCTTAGAGCTTTTGGCTTTGCTGAGGGCTGGATTGATTGGGTTAAAATTTGTGTCACTTCCTCTTCCTTTTTGATGCTTACCAATGGTGAACCCACGTGCTTGTTTGGTGCTTCTAGAGGCCTCAGGTAGGGAGACCCCCTGTCCCCTTACTTATTCATTCTTCTTGTTGAAGGCCTGGGAAGACTCATCCTCGCTCAGGTTGCTAGCGGCTTGCTTCAGGGATGGAGTTGGGGAGAAGATCTTCCCCCTCAGTCTCATTTGCAGTTTGTTGATGATACTGCCTTGATGGGAAGGGCTAAGGTTGAGGAGGCTCTCAATTGGCGTCGTGTGCTGGATTGTTACTTGGCGGCTTTTGGGCAATGCATAAATGAGGGGAAGTCCTTTATATACTTCTTCCACACTCCTAAGGGTATTCAAAGGAGAATTGTTGGTATCCTTCGGTTCCAGATTGGCTTGCTTCCTTTTTCCTATCTTGGAATCCCTCTTGCTGTTCATTCTCTCCCCAAAAGATTTTGGCAGGAGACTCTTGATAAGTTCAGAGGATTAGTCAGTCATTGGACTTGCAGGTGGCTTTCTTCTATAGATAGAGTGACTCTTCTAAAGTCTGTGGTCCAGGCTCTCCCTGTTTATAAGTGCTTGTTCTTTCTGCTCCTTCAAGTTTTATTAAAGAATTCAAGAAATTGTCTCGCCAGTTTTTGTGGGCTGGTAATCCTCTTCATAGAAAATGGAGTTTGGTGAAGTGGGATGTTGTTTGTAGGCCAAAATAGGAGGGGGTTCTTGGTCTACGGCGGACTGACTTGAATGGGCAGGCCTTGGC
>VDFB02072999.1:0-15985 GCA_007258455.2 Sequoia sempervirens
AGATATTTTAAGAGATATTAGATTGAAAATACATTTGTGTGTTATAGAGTATGTGCATATGAGTTATGAATATGTATAACAAACATTTGTTTTATAATATACAATTTTGACAATTTATATACATAGAAGATATATAATAAATGTATGTAAAACATGTTTACAAAAAGTATACAATTATATACATATATATGAGAATTAATGCACAAAGAAGATATCTAATTGAAAATACATTGGTTTGTTACAAAGTATGTGCATATGAGTTATTAACATGTATGAAGTACATTAGTTATGGTTCAAAATAGTAAAAATTGGTTAATAATTAGGTGTGATGAGCCTTGTTCATATTGTTCTAGAGTTCTTTTAGAAATCCGCATAATCCAACAACTTTAGTAAATTTTTGATAGAATTTTGATGGAATTTTTCGTGTAATATCTTCCACTTGGTGTTACTAAATTGTATGATTGGTTTTATTTAGATGTAGATGTTTTCCATGCTCTAAAAGAAGAAAATGAAATTAATATTGACAAATGTAGAAATCATTTACATATTATTTGATATAGATAAAATAATTAGAATGTAAACCATAAAAAATTTAGCTACTTAAAATGGGAAAAAAATATTCATATAATTCATTTTATATAAACAAAACCAATGGTTATAAATATTTTTCATACTAAATGTTAGTAAATTATTTTTTGAAAATCATTATTATGTTATTTTGAAAATTATTTTATAACTTTTTTCATACTATATTACATATTATGATTATCAGAAGATTGATTAATTTGTGTTATATGCTCATGGAAGGCGTATGATATTTTCAATACATTAAAAACTTTAGCATCACTTTGATAGTCTAATATTATATATGAACATTTATACCTCTAAGTTAATCATACTTAACATTGAGAAAACTCTCCTTCTACTACAATACCAGATACCTTTTAGATATTAGTCCACTAATCCCAATTAAACCTCTATTGAAATATTAGTAGAAAAGACTAGAGGAATGATATGGTTGATCTTGATTTATTTTATTACCCATAATTCTAGGAATAATTAGCCTATTCCCAATCATTTTGAGTTAATGATTTAGGTTGTCAAGATATACATCTTTGACCTACATACTATCGCATTGATTACATGATGTAGGATTAGATATGAAACCATTATATTATGTGATTACCACACCCACTATCATAGGGTATAAATAGAGTTTGGAGGATAATTAAAATGTAATCACATCATGGTTGCTTTAAATATTATTAAAATTTGCATGAAAAACTAAACTTTTAGCATCATGATGATATGAGGGTTGGAATATTTTAAGAATGTGTGCATGAATTTGTGTCAATTTGAATGATTAAAAGCAATTAAAATTCAATTTGAATGATTAAAAGCAATTACAATTTAAAAAACAGCAAAAAAAATAAATACTAAGATAAGAAAAATTTGTTCAAATATATTTAAAATTTAGCTGCAAAATCATATGCTAGACTCCATGTTTCAATATATTTCCCCAAGTAATTGAATTCTGGTGTAGGAGCATCCCAAGCGAATCAACTATCGGCATCAACCAAAAGTATTTTTGGTTTGATTTTGTTGTATTACTTTTTTTTTACATTTTGTGTGAACAGTTCAATTTAGTTTTAGTGGTCTTTGATGGAAGTTGGTTGACATTGTTGACATTGATTGTCAAAATGTCACATATCCAATTTCAACTTTGAGCAAGTGTTTCTTTTTAATATTTGATAGATTTAACTTTATCTTTCAAATATTGTTCTGGACATAGTTTAATGATTTGATTTGATTAAAATGGTGATGTTATGTTATTGCTTCTCTATCAATACAAGCTAAGAAATTGAAAGGTCAACAAGCAAATAGTTGTGAAAAAATAAATTTGAAGATTTAAAGTAATAGAAATTAAAAAGGGGGATGATTCATATTCCAGGTAGAGGACTTGAAGGAGGGCCATTGATTCAGTTTGATAGGGATATTCAAATTCTATGATGTGCAACATTGTTATAAAGAAGTAGACTATTCTAGGAGAGTGTGGCGCACCTGAACAGAAATAAAGAGAAGAAAATAACCTGCGCAGGAGGTGGCCCACACCCATTGGTGGATATAGGGAGTATCGCAAGAAGTAAAGAAAGCGAGAGTGAATACATATCAACATAGTTTAAATTATATTGTATTAAATTGAGTGCAGGCTGCACCCTGTAGAGTCAGACAAGAGAAAATGGTTCCGTCAGATGGTAGTGAGGGAGGTGACGAGTCTTACAGGCCGCATGAGGAGAGGAATGTTGGAGATAGTAAATAGAGTTTGGAATTGTAAGAGTTGTAGAACAAAACTAGAGGAGGGCGTGCCAAATGTCCTTGAAGACTGTTCAAAAGAAATACCAACTTTGAATAAACAAGGTCGTAGTATATCAAAAGGGGAAAGGCAAATAGTGCATATTGCCATGTCAGAGAGAAGCGCACAACATAAGGAGATATGTGGGGAATGTTAGAAAATAAAATATAATAAATCAAACAATAAAATGCAGGCAAGATGAATAGGAGGAGTTATGCGAAGCGAATAAGAGGTCGAGCTCTTAAGAGCAGATTTGAAACAGAGGCAAAAGAATAAGGGTGTAGCATAAGCGGACAACAAGTGGGTTCATCTGTGAAGAGTTAAAGAGATAAATGAAGGACAATGGATGAGGGACTTGCAGATTGTGCGTAGGATGAGAAATAGAGGAAAAATTGTAAATGCAATTTTTGTGAAATCTGAATAAATAAATATAATTGATTTTCTTTCGAATTTTAATGTAATTGTGAATTATTTGAAATTGACAAATGGAATTTTCAATTTAAGAGATAATCAATCTTGGAGTCTTTTGTAATCTATGTGTTGTGAATTTGGGTGAGAAATTGAAAGAGTGAAGGATTCTCTCTTTATCAAATGGTATCATAGCTAGAGGTTCTAAGCATGTGGACATACCGTTGACTATGAGGTAGTATGCACCAGGACTTGAATGTGGAGAGGGAAGTGAGAAGAGGTTTTGGGTGCATAAGCAAATCACCGAACATGAGGCAGCTTATGATGGAACCTGTGGATTGAGAAAGTGCGATTGAGGAGCTCAAAAGTATCATTGTAGGTGTGTGAATTCTTGAGAAAATGAGGGCTGGAAAGCGCAAGGAAATTGTTGTGGTAGTGACATATTACAATAGAAAAAGTGGAATCTTCATGAGGATTGAGGTATGGAAATGAGAGAGATTGCAATCTATGCACCATGGAGGTTGCAAGGGCATGGAGGGTAGAAGAGAAAGTATTTAGCAGAGGAGGTCAGGCTATCAACGATGGAATTTGTTGTAGATTGTTCACAATCTTGAAGGGTGGTTTTATTGCCCAACCCCACCTTTGTGGGCCCATGCTCATAAAATTTATACCCGGTGTGTCTAATTGAAGAGCATCCTAGGTGAATCAGCTATTTGCATCAATAAAAAAAAAATTGGTTTAGTTTTGGTTTTTTTCTTTTGCTTTAGTTCAATTTTGGTTTTAGTGGTCTTCGACGAAGGTTAGTTGACATTGTTGACATTGATTGTCAAAATGTTACATATCCAGTTTTAACTTTGAGTAGGTGTTTCTTCTTTATATTTGATAGATTTAACTTCATTTGTCAAATCTTGTTGTTGACACAATTTAATGATTTAGAGTTGATTAAAATGGTGATGTTAAGTTATTGCTTCTCTATTAAGATAAACTAAGAAATTGAAAGGTCAACAAGCAAATGAAGTGAAAAAATAAATTTGAATATTTAAATTAAAAGAAATTGAAAAGGGGAACAACTCATATTTACACTAACAGTTTTAATATTTATAACATTCACAAAGACATAAAGATGACAACAAAGTTAAAAAAATGCATCACCTTTAACCAATGCACATCATTAAAAAACATTTTTATTATTATATTACACCTCTTCCAAATCTCACTCAAACATACAAAGTTCTAAATCCACAATCTTTTAGAAAAGGGGGACAATTTTGATCTTGTTGTTGATACTTATGTAGCCATATTCTTTCTATTTAATGTTTGTTATTTTTTTTTTGTTTTTGGTATGTTTATTAAATGATAAGCTACTATAAAAATTTCATAATTTTTTTTTGATGAATAGGAAGTTATCTATATTCTTATAAATAAAGATAAAGTTATATATTCACAAAAAAAAA
The DNA here is from genome assembly GCA_007258455.2 of Sequoia sempervirens. Classification (NCBI taxonomy): domain Eukaryota; kingdom Viridiplantae; phylum Streptophyta; class Pinopsida; order Cupressales; family Cupressaceae; genus Sequoia; species Sequoia sempervirens. The sequence continues at coordinate 4,216 of VDFB02072999.1, forward strand.
GTGATTAGTAAGGCACACCTCGAGAGTCACATGGGAAAAGCCCAGAAAACCAAAAAACCAGAGTCACTTGGGCCTAGCCTAGAAGTCCATAAACATTACAATTATAAAATAAAATGGCCATCAAGTGGCCAAAGAAGTGCCAGCAAAAACAGGAGGGTCTATGTCATCCATGTGCTTCCCCCATACATCAGTTGGGTCTAGAGTGATGTGAGGAGGAGGACCCCAACCATAATTAGCATCTTTTTCTTTCTCTTTATCTTTATCCTCATGTCAGGGAAAGATTGCAAGCACCAGACGTGGAAAGATTTTAACAAAATCTGGTCAACTAGAGCCAGTAGCTGAAGTTTCATCAAAGGGGCACCCAAAACTGCCACCACTACTCCTCGTAGCTCCTCTAGAGGGCCACCGGTAGAGGAGGAGAATGAGTCCATCGAGGAGGGTGGGAACCATGCCAAAGAGGAGGCTAAGAGAAGGGGTGAGTAGATCCACTCTGCTTCTGGCCCCGAGAGGGCGACCGACCATGAGAGGAAGTGGGAGAAGCAAACACTTGAGCAATAGTATACGGGGCATTTCCCCAATGATCCAAAAGCACCTGAAAGTGAGCCACCTCAACTGCAACCTTGTTCGCCTGAACCTAAATATGTAAGAGCACATTAGACAAAATAATAGATTTAGAATACAAAGAAATATTTTTATCAATTTGTGTGTTAGCAAATATGTAGACATTTCTGTCTTTCTAGATATTGAAGAGGATTTTCACCCTGAAAGTGTGCCAAAGTTGAGTATATTTAGTAGGAAGTCTAGGTGAGTCTTCTAGTAGAATCATATGCCAAGAGAAAGGCTCCAGTCTGAAAGGCTAAAAGAAGTCATGAGTCCAATTCCAAAACTATTCAGCTCTGGTATAAAACTAGAAGAGATACTTAAAAGACTCAGCTTACCCACAGAAAGGGCAACGAGGGTCCAAAAGCCCCAAGTGAACAAGTCGAGAACCCATAGGCAAGTCTTGGAAAAGAATACACCAAGAAAAGTGGGAAATTTTTGGCTCAACAATTCCAAACCATATGGCAGAGAATATTTTTTTCCTAACATGAGTGGGGGATTGAAGAAGCTACCTTTGGTTCAAACTTTCAATCATAGAAAAGTGTGGTGAAAGCCATCTATAACCAAGCCTAGGCTTGTAATTCCTGAAAGGGGTGTCTAGGTACCACTTCCAGTCCTTCCACTAGGGCTTGGACCCACGAATTCCCACCTTATGAAGTATTTCTACAAGAATAGCATTCACCAAAACATCATAAGTAACACGGTCCTAGTTTTGAAGCCTATAAAGGGAACGACAAACTTCCTATGGCATGATGTACATTGTGGGTCTATGAAACACCTATTGCAAAGTTTGAATACCTTTCTTGTGGAATCTTAGCACCTTAATCCAAGGCGACTTAGCCAGCGAATGACCTTTGCTAGCAAAGAGAGGTGACCACCAAACATTCTATTGATTGAGTGAAAGCCCATAATGGAAACCAGAGCCGGCCCAACAAAGCCAAGGCTTAACCACCTTCTAGGCTCTCTAAATTTTCTTGGCCACAAAAATTCTCACAATTTGAACTAGTTCCTTCATGAACAAAAGGTTCTGAAAGCCAATCCCCTTCTAGGTGGGTCTGTGAATAGGAAAACCAGATTGAATGAAATGCTTGAGGAGAATCTTCCAGGCTTCATCTCTAGTAAGAGTAAAAATTATCCATTTCACACATGAGGTAGTGCCTTGTCATTGAGTGGAGAGCAATCCAAGTCCTCCAGAATCTTTGGGAAGGTAGAAAAACTCCTAGGCAACACAGTGAAACCCTCTATGGGTCTCTGCAAAGGCCCAAAGAAAGTCTCGAAGCAACTTTTCAAATTTTCCATAGGCAGCTTTTGAAGGGGCCCAACAAGAGGAATAGTAGACATGTGTGGCAACTAAACTGTTGGAGCACACCTGTAATTTCCCTACTAGAGAAAGAGCCTTAGTAATCTAGTAGGCGCACTTCTGCTCAATCCTAGAGAGAACGACTTGCCACAACTCAATCGGAGAGGTCTGAAGGCAAAGGGAATGCCCAGGAACCAAAATATTTCCCTTGGCCCAATCCATTTCCAACCATACTGCTGAAGCCAGTGAAGAGTGGGCAATATAGACTATCTATAGCACAATTTTTTCTTCCATTGAATAATAAACCAAACATAAGGAAAAAAAATTTAAGACATTCAAGAGCCACCTTGATATTATTCTCTTCCTCTAGAAGAATGAGGAAAGAGTCATTAGCAAAATGGTCATTAACCAATTGAGCCTGATAGTTAGAGAGATAAATATGAACAAAATATGAACTTTAGCATAAATTAGCGGTTCCCATTTGTTGGAAATTGAGGAGTCCAGTTGAGGGAGGCTAGGCCAAAAACCCCTAAACTGACATATCACCCCACGAACGAAGAGCTCATAAATGATCTTGTTTATTTCCTCTATTGTCTCAGCTTTTAGAACATAAATGGTATTTGCAATAGGAATAAACCCTCTATTCGATAGATTCCTAGGCTGAAACCTTAAAGCCATCTGCAATGCCCTCGTAGCCGAGCCATTGCGCTTTGAATTATCACATTTCTCCATAGCTTTCATTTTTCCACCTCCCTGGACAACGTATCCATCAATGCTCACCATGGAAGGGATTCCTTCACCAGCAACAACTGCAAAAGGGCACCCAGCATCGCCATACTTCCCGCCTGAGCTTGCCATACAAATTGGTTGGAAAATGATATAAATATATATTGTTATTTTTGAATAAAATTTACATATAAATTTTATTCATGAGGAATTACTAAAAAAAAGAACGATATTTTTATTTCACTTTGATATATGCAAATTCCCTACTACTTGTTCAAAAGGAATCTAGTTGTTTTAAAATGAGGCAGACATCCACCACATTTATATAATGCAATCTATCTATATAGATTTGAATTTAAATATATTGAATCATATAATGTTCAATTTAACTAAAGCACACTCATATCTAACAACATTGTGTTGCAATGCTTACAAATTTAAAGACTTCTAAAGAGGAGCTTAAAAAGAAATAACACTCTAATTTCACTTTAATAGATACAAGTTGACTACTACTAGGTTACATGAATTTACTTGTTTCAATTTGTACATAGACAATATCCTATTTATGTTTTTCATTTTCTGCAAGACATTCACAATAGTTATATAATCTAATTATACATATTTATATTTAAATATAATGAATTATGTAATGTTCAAATTCATTATTGTTTTACCTTTACATTCATATCTGTGTATTCCTTGAATCTCTTATGGGTGCAAGTGCTAGACTATTCATTTAATGGGAAGAGCAGATCAAAGAAAGTACTGAAACTAATTCCATTGAATGTTGGTTCAATAAATGGAGAATAAATGTACAGTATCATTCCTAACAGATTTTGTTTGCTGCTAGCAATCCTTTGAAGATTTTGTTGATAGGATTTGATTCGCTTTGAATGCATTTTTCAGTTTCCAACTACATTTTACTGTATATGACCGCCTAAGACTGTCTATAATTTTACTCTATATCACTGCCTAACACTGTCTATAAATAGAATGAATGATGTAAGGATAAATACAAAGAGTTTGCAGCTGAAGCACATAGAAGAATACAAATATCAAAGTATGTTCCCTATTTTACTTTTTGTTTTTCATTTTACCTTCGACGCTAGCATAATCTAGCATTGACGTACTTAAAATATATGGAACACATAATTTCCAAAATTATATGACAAAATAAAGTGTGTACTACTACAGATAACCTGGGATTGTCAAAAAAGTGCATGTTTCCTACTGAAGCCATTTATGACCACGGGTTTGGTTTTTAGATATCAGAAATTTCTTTGATGACTTGTTTTGTTCTTTTTTAAAGTCTCGTTGAGGCATTCAGACATCTTTTCTCTTGACACGCAGACCTGATTTCTTCATCACCACAGATACTCATGCACCATAAAATTGTTAAGAAAATTTCTTCACTCGTAGAGAATAGAAAATAGAGCCACACAAATTAAATTAAAGTTGCTCTCTATATTCTTTAGAAAATCTGCACCATCCATTATGTTGATAGTTTCCCTCCCTTGTGACTTTAGGCAAGTTGAAGCTCAACAAAAAAATATATCCTCACATCATTCTTGCGGAGTGCATTCACAATACCTAGTAGCCTAAATAAAAAGTGAAACTTTTAGCATGGCTCACCATCTGCAAGGCAGTCAAAGCTTCATCTTCTTTAATACCCCAGGCTAGTCACCCTCCAACTGTCACTTCAATCTATTCATTGTTAACAAAAAGTAGAAAAAAAAATTCCTGGAGCCTTCAATTGAACAAAATACTGCATGGTGATGAGAACAAGGAAATACTAACCAACGTGGAGTATACTACTGAGCCAAACGTGGTAGTCATGCAGCTACTCTAGGTGTTTGCTTCGGGTGGGTCCTATTAATTAGCTTGATGTGGAATGTTCTAATATCCTCATAGTAAATTTTGGTGGTTCTAGGTTTAATTTTTCCCCTCACATCGCACTTTCTTAGCTTGCATTCGAACAAATGGGTCCCACCGTAGAGCCATAGTATGACTGGAGCTAGATGGTATCAACCACTAATGGTGTTCACTTATTTCTATTAAAGTTGTATGCTCTAGAATTTTTCTACCAACTCTTTTCCACTTTAATCTTTTTTAAGTCCCCAAAGGTTGTCGCAGAGTGTTTTCTCATTCTCTCTTCTTAAGCATAGTCACCATGAAACATGGAATACAACTTGTTCACGCTTCCCAAACTATTTTGGTGCAAGATTGCGTGATGCATGGAATTCTGTAAGCTTCAGATTATTTATTGCAAAATGAGTTCTTTCTCTATGTTAGATAGCAACTAAATGTTAAATGGTTCTCAAATTCCTCTTTTTAATAGAGTGAGATTTGTTAAATGGTTCTCAAATTCCTCTTTTTAATAGAGTGAGATTTGAAGAGTACGTTAAATAGAAAATTAGGGAACAACATAGATTACTATTTATGGAAAATGCACTTGGTGTTCAATATAAAAATAAAGTATCTTAAGAATATTTAGGATGATGTTTTCTTATTAATATTGTACTATCTATTAATTTCATAGAGTCAATGACACACCTACCATGTTCCGTGAAACTACTAATTTCATTCTAACTTTTTTAGTTATTTGTAATTTTTAAATAAAAGAATTAATAATTTTATTATAGAAGGGAAGGTAGTGAGAATGCAATTTTTGTAGTATCATAAGACTTGTCAGACTTGTCATATGTTACGCATGTTGGATATGAATTAGAGGCCTCTAGTGAGAAGATAAAATCAATTCATCATATGCATATCTTCTAGTTGAAATATTTATGGATAATTTTATTTAGATTATTTAACTACTCAAAGAGAGTTAGTAGGGAAGGAGAACCAATCAACAATAGATATGAATTTAAGTAGTACAAAAAAATTCAAAGCAAGCTACTATTTTGATGTTAGCCTCGAAGATAATAGCTAATTGGTATTCAGTCATAGCCTCGAAGATAATAGCTGATTGGTATTCAATCAAGATTTAGTTCTTTGGTAAAAGGTTATGGAAAAATATATCATTATAATAAAAATGGAGGTTTTTTAAATTTGTGTGTGCTATGTGAACATTACTATATATTTTGAGTTGTAAATTAAATTTGTGCATTTTAAGGTAACCAAGAGAGAGAAGTTCATGTCAGCATTCACCGTTTATGAATTTCTAAGCAAGCTAGTTATTTCTATATTATCTAGAGTGATAGTATCTGATTGCAACTGAACCAAAATGTGTTACCTTTTTAAGGAAGATTAAGGAAGACAACACACTATATTTCTAAGTGCTTCATTTCCAATCAAAATTCAATCAAATCCCTCAATAATTTTTTTGGATCATATCCAATAAATATAAAATCTTAGAAAAAGAAATGATAGCTTATGTTGATGAAGTGCTTTGATTTCAATCACATGTTAATTTTGTTCTTCAATAAGAAAGAGATTCCTATCTATTGGTTGGCATAATGTTTGGTTCGACATGTTTTGCATATCTATATTTTTGTAATGGACCTTACTGAAGAAATCAAGCTATATAATTTTCTATTGGTGTAACCCTTGCACCCTTCTAAATGCATAATAAATGTAGAGTATCGTTCCTAATAGATTTTGTTTGCTACTAGAAATCCTTTGAAGATTTTGAAGATTTTGTTGATAGGATTTTATTTGCTTTGAATGCATTTTACTGTATATGACCGCCTAAGACTATCTGTAATTTTACTCTCTATCACCACCTAACACTATAGGAAATAGAATGAATGATGTAAGGATAAATACAAGGAGTTTGCAGTAGAAGCTCATAGAAGAATACAAATATCAAAGTATGTTCCCTATTTTACTTTTTTTTTTTTAATTTTACCTTCTATGCTAGCATAATCTAGCATTGATGTACCTAAAATATGTGGAACACATAATTTAAATACGTTTGCAGTAGAAGCTCATAGAAGAATACAAATATCAAAGTATGTTCCCTATTTTACTTTTTTTTTATTTTATTTTACCTTCTATGCTAGCATAATCTAGCATTGATGTACCTAAAATATAGAACACATAATTTCCAAAATACAAGACAAAATAAAGTGTGTACTACTATAGATATGGGATTGTCAACCATTTCAAATGAAATCCAACCTTAATGGCTAAGCTTCCTAGAATTTTTTACAAACATGAATAACATTGAACATATCTACAAAGGGTTTCCTTTCCATGAAATGGCATGTTACACAACATAAAAGATGAGAGAACTGAGAATTTTCTATTTTTAAAAGTTCTACAAACGCATGATACGAGAAGTTGTCTATTGTCTGCAGTGGTGGCTACAACAAACCTTATTTCCTGTAGGTTTTTTAAGCCAACCAAAAAGGCAACAGATTCTACAGATTGAGACTTTACACATGATTTTCAGATTGGAAACATATTTTTGTAGATCACTAGTAAGAGAAGAAAATAGAAACTTTAATAATATGCGAAGATCAAAATTGATTACAAACACAAAGAAGCTTTCCAACAACACTCAACAACAAAAATGTGCTATCAATCCATCATCGCCATGAAGAGAACAATATGGCGTTTGCTTGTCAAACAGAGAAAATTTTATACTTCACAGTCCAATATGTTGTCAGAACTTTCCATCTCCTTCAACCCCTTTGGTTTCTGCATTATAAAATAGAACACAAAAAAATCAATCACTTAGTAGATTTTTAATGTAAAGATTTTGATTCAATAAAAGCAAAGTCCAAAAAAAATTAGGGACAAGCTAGATGTAGGGACTAATGGCTGGTTTTTTATTTTTTTGTTTGGGATGTTGAAGATAAAAAAGGTTGTAATGATAATGAAGACAATGTTGGGTGGATCCTTCTGCGGTTGTTGTGGATCTACTGATGTATGGGGTAAGTCAAATGATCAGATTCCATCTCCCACCATCTCCCACCAATGCAAGCCGATGTATGTGGTAAGCCAGATGATCAGATTCCATCTAGCACCAGTGCTCTTACTCTCATTGCATAAGACTTTTATCTAATTGTGTTGTGTTTTGGATAAGACTTTTATCTAATTGTGTTTTGAATCTCCCACCATCTCCCACTAGTGCAAGCCGATGTATGGGGTAAGCCAAATGATTAGATTCCATCTGGCACCAGTGCTCTTACTCTCATTGCATAAGACTTTTATCTAATTGTGTTTTGTTTTGGATAAGACTTTTATCTAATTGTGTTTTGTTTCTTTGGATCATCCATTTGAATATTTGGGATGTGACCTTTGTCACCCATCTTTCTCAAATATATATAACACTCATTTTATAAATGACAACATAACAACGGTCTATTAAACATAAAATGAGAAATCCACCTTTTAAGCCAACAATAAGATACCAAAAATCTATAACCCCAACAACTATTGATTTCAAAATTGACAATTTCTTCTCCATAAAGACCAAAACCTTAATCTAATAAAAGCAACAAAGGAGCTCAGAAAACTTGAAATCTACATTTGAATATTTGGGATGTGACCTTTTTCACCCATCTTTTCTCAAATATATATAACACTATTTTATAAATGACAACATGACAACTATTCATTAAAACATAAAATGAGAAAACTACCTTTTAAGCCAACAAAAGGATACTCAAAAAACCTACAACCCCAACAACTGTTGATCTCAAAATTGACGATTTCTTCTCCATAAAGACCTGCAAAACCTTAACGAATAAAGAATAAAGAGCTCAGAAACTTGAAATTCCTAAATATTATCAACTCAAATTTCTTTTCAACATATCAACAGACATGAACACATCCAAATAACACAATAACATACAATGAAACAATAAAATCATCCTCATGAAAAAACAATAAAAAACACAAAAGCTGAGAAACAATATTTACCATGCATAAGGGAAACTTGAATAGATCAAGTATGACAGATAAGTTGAAGGCTATGAAAAATTTTTTGTTTCTTTCCATCTAAATCAGAGATATAAGCTACGTACTCACGTTCACTGCAAGGAACAAATTGGGTAACAAAAATTCTGTTTTCTTTAATTATACTTTTATGAAATACTTGTATGGCCATCTGGGCATCCTTTGCAGACACAAATCTAACATAACAATAGCCTTTAGAGATACCATTGTCCAAGGTGGTCACTCTGGCTGATATCAATGCTCCACAGGTAGAGAATACCATGTGGAGTTCCTCGCTAGTGTTTGACGGCGGCTCCAAATGATTTATAAACAAATTTCCCTCCATTGCATTGATCTTTGGCCCTCTGGGCTGCATGGCAACTCGAAGAGGCAGGCCCTTCATAATACAACCATCCAGGACCTGTAAAGCCAAGGCAGCATACCAGGCTTTTACATAGTTCACATAGGCATAGCCAAGGGACTGCTTGGAAATTTTGTCACGGACCACCGTGACAGGAAGCTACAGGACCATATAGAACATAATATATAAACATAATATAAACAAAAATATGAAAAATATAAATATAAACATATTTAATGAATTTTTTTTATATATTAACTATTAATATCTAAAAAAATAACAAACCGATAAATAAATAAATAATAAAAAGGACACAGAAGTGTGTTAACTTACATAGTTTTTAATTAGATCATCAAATGAGGGATGAGCAGAAAGCATTTCAATAGTCTCAATCTCCATTAAAAATCTCCTGTAACTCACCTCAACAACTTGTTAAACAGTGGCATTATTTATAGCGCAATAAACCAGCATTTATAAAGACACGTCGAGTGGTGCCGTGTAGAGATCTGCAGAAATATAATGACAAGTTACAAAATAGGTTTGCCACTTATAAATCTGTGTGCCAAGTATCATACGGCCCGTCCCATATGTGGGACCATGGACACCCGTAGAGTTCAGATTATACAAGGAGCATAACAGATCTAAAATGTCAGATAGGAATTGTACTCTTGTACACACAAGCCCAAAATGAAAGCAGGGGGAATCGATCGTGGTTCGGAAAATCCTTTTTGGAAGTTCTCTCTAGAGTAGTCATTGGTATACCACTGGGAATGGTTTGTAGATTTTATATGCTTTTTCAATTTGTATTATTTCACTCCTCGATGGATTGATAACTGAGGAATTGTTTCTCATCCCATATCAAGGTGATTGGATTTGTATTTTTGCACCAATGGAATTTCATCTCACAATAAATTATATAGCTCTGTTTCTCGAGCAAAAGAATTCCTCCTTCTTCTCTTGGGAAGAGAGAAGGGTGCTTATGACATTGTGAAAGAGGGCATATGGAATTGTTGGTGGTGAATTTTACTTGTGGTCAATTTGTCATGATGTGAAATTCACCATCATGACAAATTCACTGTAATGGAAAATTAATTTTTCATATATTATTGAGATTAATTTTCCCCTACCGTGAATTGCTGGTGGTGAATTTTACTTGTGATGAATTTGTCATGATGGTGAATTTTCTCACAGTGAATTATTGACAGTGAATTTTTCATCAATAAATTACTAAGGGTGAATTTGAACCGTGGAAGAAAGAAAAAAAGCCATTCTACTCTAGTATATATTCTAAAGAGATTCCAGGCAATACTCACTATGGGAATCATAACGTATTTCACCTTTCCCACAAGAGGGAAAGACTGAACCACATTTCTCAAGTGGAGCAAGGGTTCTATCTATTGCATTGATTGATTAAACAATGACAGAGTTCTATTTCGAAGGCCGATGAGGTCTCTTACCTTCAGAATTAAAATATAGAAAATAAAGTTTGTAGAAATCGATGGCATAGGCAGCTGGTCTGATTTTATATTCAAGAGCATTCTGGAAATTGAATTAGGAACATCATCATGTAATGGGTTTAATAATAGAATTCCGATTTACCAGAGATGTTCTGATTTATCCTCATTGGATCTGCAATTAGTACTGAATGTTACGTATTCATGGGACTAAACTGTGGTTCATGAATTCTTGACTAAAAAATTTCTGAAATTTAAATGTGTATTGACAGAGTGTATTTGATTTTTCAAGTTCATAATGACTAGTATCTATTTGTTCATATTTTATGAGATTACTACTTTGTATGTACTTATTATTTGATAATTTTGACTGGAAGGGTGACTGCTGATTTTCTACAATTTATGCAGTCTCAATCCAAATCTAATCTTAATTTAAATTTCAAAATGGATGCCATTCGTCCTGAAGGCTTTTGATCTCCAAAACCATCAGCCAATCCAGATAGTCTGGATAGTTTAGAAGAGAATCCACCGGATATCAATTTAACTCCACAGAATCAATCTATAAAAGTCACTACAGCCTTTTCCATACCTCGGGTTAAAAAAAATCACTGTGTCAAACGAGAACCCTTCAGAACTAACCCAGCTTTGTCAAAGGGGATGAATGCTACAGCTAGAAGCAAAGCAGTTGCACCAAGGCACATATTATTTGAAACTCCGACTAAATCTGTAAAATAGACTCCATCAAAAGATCTTGCACCTGTGAAAAAATAATTACAGTGATAGAAAATTAGGTATAAAGTGGAGCTTGTTGAAAATGCCTAAAAAATTTGCAAGTTGATGTAATATGTGGAATTATGAATCATAGACAAAGGAAACAAAACATTTTTCAAGTTTTAGGTCAACATGGACATGGAAGCTTTAATAGTGATATAAATACAAATTTGTGATCGAACATCTGTGTATTATATGAATAATGGTTTTGATTTTTCCAAATATTATAAGAACAAATAATTAAAGTGATAGCCTATCATCTTTCTAAATATTATAGAATATATATATTTTTTACTTATTGACGAATGGAATGTCAACAATGCTTCAAGAATTAGGAAAATTTAATTAAAAACAAGACAAAAATAATTTTTATTTTATAGTAAGTCTATTACAACTTAATTCTGATTTCAAACCTCATAACATTAAATATTACAAAATGATACATACTATAATTTACATGAAAGTTTCTAAATAACTTATTATGGCCACCATACATTGGTGCAATCTATAGGTAGACTAAACAATGGTATATAATTTCCATATTTCTTGGTTTAATAAGAAGTTGCCACTCAAACTCTGCAATTCAATCATTCAGATTATTTTTCCTTCATTATTGTATACTACTACTTTCTCTCCCACAACTAATATGCTTCCATTGCTATTAACTGC
>VDFB02073001.1:0-29123 GCA_007258455.2 Sequoia sempervirens
GGGACCAAACTAAAGAGAAGTAGAAGGAAGGGGGGAAAAAGACATTGCGGGAGGCCTTGAAGCAGGGGCGGTTGTTTCTTGCTCCTTCCTTTGCGAGGCGGCCTGCTCGGCCAAAAGAGCCTTTCACCAGCGCTTGCACTCGAGCACAAGGCGGTTTCTACGACTCTTGGAGCCGGAAGCCAGAGGTTGCGAAGGAACAAAGGTTCCTGCTCAACCATGGGGAGGTCCACCACAGTCGTTTTCCGGCGGAGGGACAGGTTCCTACATGAGAGCAGGAGAAACGGGCCGAGGAGAGGCAGGAGGAGTCGACCTGAGAGCCTCGGCAGCGAGCCTCTTCTCGTTCACTACCTTAAGAGCAGGAGCGGTAGGAGGCCTCGGAGGTCGAGACAAAGAGGACTCTCCTTGGTGGACCTTCTTCCTGTTATACCGAACGGGTCTAGGCTCCGTCGACAGAACAGGAAGTTCGAAAGCAGGACGCTTAGGCTTTCACCAAGCGGGCACCATAGGATTCTCCTGCAAACGAGGAGCAAAATCCGATGATACCACAACAAAGCGAGAAGAAGCGCCAGACTAACTAGCGGGAGAGGAAGAAGGAGGGTCATAGGACCGCTTCTCATCTTCCTTCTTTCGTGCCTTAGCGACATCGCTTTCAGCTTTTAAGCAAGTGAAGAGCACAAAGATTTACTAAGAGGGGGGTGAATCAGTAAATCAACACAAACTTTCAATTTTATTCTTTTTGAAACTTATTACAATCAACTTTTGATATGAACCAATTTCCACAAGTTGACACAACTTTATTGAATTGATTTTTTACAAAGTAGGCACCAACCTACAGATTTACAACAAGATGATTTAGTAGAATGTAGCCTACAAGGAACACCTAGACCTTTACAAATTTAGTAGGCTCCTACCTACAAGGAGCACCAACCCCTAGTGCAAGGCACCAAACCTTGTCTTGATGGATGTATGACAGCCTTCAATCTGATTTGCACATTCCCAACTTTCCAATCTGCTCTATGTGATAAATGATATCACCCTAAGCCCACACAAGGAGATGGGTCTTTAGACTGAACTGCTTATCCTATAACAACCACACCATAAAACTTGAAATGAATGCCAAATATATATCTTGTTCAAGACTTGCATCCCTTGTAGTGAGAGAACACAACTCTTGACTAATTGCACCTCTTCATTTGAGTGTGAACTAGTCTTAATTAATTTTTCAGATTTAAAATACCTTTAATAAACTCTCTCCTTAATTTTCTTTTCAGCCGCACTTATGAAATATTGAGGATCACGTCTTTTTGAAATTACTAATGACTACTGGCTGAACCTGTTTATTTTTAAGGAATAAATGCATTTCCTTAGAAACGCATCTCTTCAAGTAACTTATGGTCGTGCGCGGCAGGGCGTTGGTAGGATATATTATTTCAGAGGTTGATTCAACGCCCTGGCTGCAGAAATCTGCATCCGCTCTGCCATTTGGAAGTGAAGATCTGTTTGTGGAATACAATTCTAACGAATTCCTTAATCAATACGTATCAAAAGGAAATTACGCGTCCTTGAAAAATCATTTCTAATATAGTCTTTTACTAATACGTATTTAAAAGAAAGTACGCGTCATTATTTAACCCTTGCTTTGATAAAAAAGTGTTTCTGTGAAATCCGATTAGATACACTAATCATCTCATCAATCTGTAATACAAATTTATCACAAACTATAGTCATATCGAACTGTCCAGGTTTGAACGAATTTCTTCAAACTTATTCGTTCCATTATTATTTCTTCAACACCAAACTTGTTTGTCTCAGGTCTGAATAAATTTCTTCAAACTCATTTGTTCCATTATTATTTCTTTAGCTCCAAACTTGTTTGTCTCAGATCTGAATATGAAGATGGTGCCATCTTTCTTCTAACAAGATGGCATAATCCATTGTTGAACAATATTTTGACATCAATGACAAATCTTCTTAACAATCTCCCCCTTTTGTCATTGATGGCAACCTTTTTAAAGACATTTTTGATCTTCTTCTTATTGCTCCCCCTGTGTCCAACTTCTCCCCCTTTGACATCAATGGCAAGGGGTCTTCTAACAATGTTTTGTCTTCTTTTGTTCCATGGGGCTACATGATACAATGTATAGCTCCCCCTGAATGTATGCCTCCACCAATTAAGTTGATGGATGTGGGACAACTCCTAATTTGTCCCTTAAATACTCAAATGTATCCCTTGGAAGTGGTTTGGTGAATATATCAGCAGTTTGTTCTTTTGTAGCTATATACTCCAAACATACTTGTCCTTCCGCTACTTGCTCTCTTAAAAAATGATATTTAATGGGGATATGCTTGGTCCTTGAGTGCATCACTGGATTCTTGGAGATGTTGATTGCACTAGTGTTATCACAATAAATAGTGCAAGGATGATCATACTCCACCTTGATATCTCTTAAAGTTTGCCTCATCCACAAAAGTTGAGTGCAACATGCTGCTGCTGCTATATATTCAGCTTCTGCTGTAGATAGAGAGACTGATTCTTGTTTTTTGCTCATCCAGGATACTAAATTTCCTCCAAGAAAAAAGGCTCCTCCACTTGTACTTTTTCTATCATCCACATTGCTAGCCCAATCAGCATCTGTGAATGCTTCAAGAGTGAAAATATTGTTGCTAGGGTACCATAAACCATATTCCATAGTGCCTTTCAAATACTTGAATATACGCTTTACTGCATGAACATGTGTTTCTTTTGGTGCTGCTTGAAATCTTGCCACAACTCCAATAGCTTGCATTATGTTTGGTCTTGTAGAAATTAGATACAACAAACTTCCAATCATTGATCTATAAAGTGTTTGATTCACTTCTTGGGATGCATCATCTTTGCTTAGCTTGCAACCTGTAACCATAGGAGTGCTAACAGGATTGCAATCTTCCATCCTAAACCTTTTTAACATTTCTTTCACATATTTGGCTTGGGAGATGAAAATACCTTTGCTTGATTGTGAAATTTGTAGCCCAAGGAAGAAGGATAATTCTCCCAACATTGACATCTCAAACTCTTTTTGCATACATGATGAAAATTCTTTGCACATTTTGTCCTTGTCTCCACCAAAAATGATGTCATCTACATACACCACCACAATCAATAAATGTCCATCCTCTTCTTTGATGTATAGATTGCTATCTACATCTCCTCTTTTGAAACCTTGCTCTTTGAGATACTTGTCAAGTCTAGAATACCAAGCTCTAGGAGCTTGTTTAAGCCCATAGAGAGCTTTCTTTAACTTGCACACATAATCCTTGTCTTCTAATAATAGGAAGCCTTCGGGTTGTTCAATATAAACTTCCTCCAATAGATCTCCATTAAGAAAAGCAGATTTGACGTCCATTTGATACACCTTAAACTTCTTGTGACTTGCATAGGATAAAAACATCCTAATTGCTTCAATCCTTGCAACTGGTTGCACACTAACCTTGCTTTGTTCCTTGTAACTTGACCATCTTCATTTAATTTGTTTCTAAAAACCCATTTTGTGCCAATTACATTCTTATCTTTTGGTCTTGGGACAAGTTCCCAAGTTTCATTTTTCTCTATTTGATCCAATTCTTCATTCATTGCACCAATCCAACATTTGTCTTTGCTTGCTTCTTCAAAAGTTTTGGGCTCAACTTGAGATAGGAATGCTGCATGACAATCTTCATTGTAATTCACCATTTTCCTTGTAGATCTACATCTATCTTGAAGAATCAAATCTTCAGGATGGTTCTTTTGAACAAACTTGGAAGGTGTCTTTGGTGTCTTCATGGGAGTCTTTTGTGAAGATTCTCCTTCCTTTGCCTCTTCCTCCTTTTCTTCCTCTTGGGAGTCCTCATCCTCTTTGTCTTCATCATTCATAGTTTGAACATGGTGATCACTTTGTCCAACTTCTTTGAATTGCTTTCCTTCATCAATTCTTACATTAGCACTTTCAACAATTTTGTGAGTTCTTTTGTTGTAGCATTTATATGCCTTACTTTTTGATGAGTAGCCAAGAAAGATTCCCTCATCTACTCTTGTGTCAAATTTGCTCAAATCTTCTTCATCTCTTCTAATGTAGCAAGTGCTTCCAAATTTTTTGAAGTACTTGATAGTTGCTGGTCTACCTTTCCAAAGTTCATATGGTGTCTTCTCATTGTTCACTCTTATTTGTGCACGATTCAAGATGTAAACTGCTGTATGAATTGCTTCCTTCCAAAAGGAATCTGCTATCTTGGTTTCATTTAGCATTGCCCTTACCATTTCTTGAACCGTCCTATTTTTCCTTTCTACAGCCTACATTTTGTTCGGGGGTTCAACGCCTGCAAAGAATTACTTTAATTCATACTCTATGCGAGGGTATCAATTCGCGATGGTGCATGCTGGAACCAGATGCGGAGCGTTTCGCGAACGAACTTTGCGAAGCAGGCCAGGACTCATCAGGCACCGGGACATTCCAAAATTGAACGGTGGGCAGGCTCTTTGCCAGATGGCTGGACGTTTGTTGCGGAACATCGCGGATACGTGAGAACGGGCGGAACAGCAAACGGGCATAAGGCGGGCGCTGGCGGTGACCTGCGGAGAAATCGGGACATTTATCACCGGCGCCATCTCACCGGCATTTTGATTTTAACGACGTATTATCAAAGTTGAGATGGCCTAGCCTCTTGTGCCATAACCAACTTTCATCCTCTTGTACTAGGTTGCAACTTTCACAACTTATCTCCTTTAAGATATACAAATTATGTTTCCTTTCAGCTTGAGCAACCAGCTTTCCATCTTTCTTGATATCACATGTATTAGAAAGAAATGCGATACTATGTCCTTGATCACAAAGTTGACTAACACTTAGAAGATTTTCTTTTAGGCCCTTAACATACAAAACATTTTCTGTTTTTGTTCTCCCATTATCTAGACTAAGTGTTCCTTTTCCTTTTATTTGTTTTCTTGTATTATCACCAAATCTTACTGTTCCTTCATCAGTAGGTTCAAGAGAAATGAATTTGCTCGTCACCTGTCATGTGCTTTGAGCACCCACTATCAATGTACCATCTATCTTTCTTACTTTCAGCATGTAAGGCGGTTTGAATGAACATTGATTTCTCCTTTTTCTTCCACACTTTGATAGGCACTTCTTTCCTTTTAATGGACTTATCTTCCTTTTTGTTTTGCTTTGGAGAATCATTAAAAACTGTCCTACAAGCTTGTGCTTTGTGCCCAAAGTTATTACAATTGTAGCATAAACTATTATAGTCCATTAATGGTGTGAAAGGATTATAATCTCTCCTAAGGTAGCTAGGAATATTTTTTACTTTATTTTTACAATTTAAGGCCTTGTGGCCAAATTTGTTACACAGAAAACAATACCCATTGAATGTATATGATTGCCTAGTATTTGATTTTCTTTTAGGATCAGCACTTATCCATTCTTCTTCAACTTGCTTTGAGAAAGTCTTGAAATCTTCTTTGGAGTTAGTGACCTTCTTCGATTGTTCTTCAAAACTACCTCCCATTTTGCTTTGAAGAAAATCTTGGGCCTTCATTAGCTCAATCAACTTGCTGGATTCTTCATCAATCTTTGTGTGTTGAACCTTTGTTTTCTCCAATTCCAACTTTAGCATTGCTATCTCTTGCTCCAGCTTGTTACATTTCATCTCCTTTGTATTGAGTTTGTTTTTCAATTCTTCTTCATTTCTTTCAGCTTCCATGATTTGAGCTCTCAAATCTTCAATGGTTTTGCTTGAATTCTCCAAGTCTTTTGTCATCACTTTGACCTTCAATTTGTACTTGGTAGCCTTCTTCTTCAAATCTTCATTCTTCTTATAAGCATAGTGCAGTTCTTCTTCAAGATCCACTTCCTCTTCTTCATTACATTCTTGATCAATCTTTTCTTCTTCATCAAAATCTTCATCAGCATTTAGTTCTTCACATTCAGCCATGAACAATATTTCCTCTTCACCATTGCTAGAGCAATCTTCACTTTGTTCTTCGGAGGTGCTACTATCTTTCTTTGAATAGAAACTCTTCTTATGTTTTTGAAACTTCTTCTTTGAGTTATTATTGAAATTCTTCTTTCCCTTTTTCTTGTTGCTGATTTCTTTTTCTTCTTCACTAGAGCTGTTTTCATTTTGAGGACATTTTGAGGCATAATGTCCAACTTTTCCACAATTGAAGCACTTAAAAGGAAATTTTCCTTTGTATTTTCCTTTTCCTTTCTTAAGTTTACCCATGAAGTAAACTTCTGCTTCATCACTTGATTTTTCATCCTTTTCTTCATGCTTGTTCTTGCCCTTTTTGGATGTTTTGAATGAGACTTCCTTTTGTGGTGATCTTCCTTCAATCCTCATCTCATAGGCAGCAAGGATTCCATATAATTCATCTTTGGTTAGCTGATCCAAGTTTGTTAATTCCTCCAATGCTATAACCTTGGCTTCAAACTTTGTAGAAAGAGATCTTAGAATTTTGTCAATAATGAAGTCATCCTTGATCTCTTCACCAAGTCCCCTCATGATATTCATTGTTTCATCAACACGAAGGAAATATGAAGCAATATCTTCATTATCCTCCATTTTGAGAGTTTCCAACTTTCTTCTATGAGTTTGCAACTTTGCCTTTTTAACTTTTGCATCTCCTTCATAAATATTTTGAAGTTTGTCCCAAATTTCTTTTGCTGATTTGCATCTCATGACTTTTGTAAACTCATAATCTGTTAGGCTGCAAAGAAGAGCATGCTTAGCCTTTGCATTGTTTTCACTTCTCTTTTTCCTTGCTTGATCCGTTGGAGGGGTAGATGGAGGTGAATATCCATCAACAACAGATTGCCACACATCAAACCCAAGTGCATTCAAGTATGCTTCCATCTTGATATTCCAAAAGGCATAATTAGTCCCATCAAAGATGGGTGCTTTCACAGTGTTGCTTAGATTCGCCATATGTGCTCTTAAGGATCTCCTTCAAGCGATTAAGCTTTCAAGAAGGACCTCGCTCTGATACCAATTGAAGAGCACAAAGATTTACTGAGAGGGGGGGGGTGAATCGGTAAATCCAACTTCAAACTTTCAATTTGTCTTTTAGCAAAATTGCAACGATGTAGTTAATTTCACGAAGTTGACTTTCTTCTTGAAATGATTTTTCATGGAAGCACCAACCTACTGGAGTTTGCAACAGGTAGTTTAGTGAATGTAACCTGAGACACCTAGACCTTTACAAATTTAGTAGGCTCCTACCTACAAGGAGCACCAACCCCTAGTGCAAGGCACCAAACCTTGTCTTGATGGATGTATGACAGCCTTCAATCTGATCTCCACATTCCCAACTCTCCAATCTGCTCTATGTGATAAATGATATCACCCTAAGCCCACACAAGGAGATGGGTCTTTAGACTGAACTGCTTATCTTATAACAACCACACCATAAAACTTGAAATGAATGCCAAATATATATCTTGTTCAAGACTTGCATCCCTTGTAGTGAGAGAACACAACTCTTCACTAATCGCACCTCTTCATTTGAGTGTGAACTAGTCTTAATTAATTTTTCAGATTTAAAATACCTTTAATAAACTCTCTCCTTAATTTTCTTTTCAGCCGCACTTGTGAAATATTGAGGATCACGTCTTTTTGAAATTACTAATGACTACTGGCTGAACGTGTTTATTTTTAAGGAATAAATGCATTTCCTTAGAAACACATCTCTTCAAGTAACTTATGAATGGTACCGCACTTAGTGGTGTTAACACACTGGTTAGATATATTAACTCGTATCCTTTCAAGAATACGTCTTTTACAAACTTGCGTCTGTAATACTCATGCCGTTTGATGAAGATATGTCCGTGGAAAACAATTCTAACGAATTCCTTAATCAATACGTATCAAAAGGAAATTACGCGTCCTTGAAAAATCATTTCTAATATAGTCTTTTACTAATACGTATTTAAAAGAAAATACGCATCATTATTTAACCCGTGCTTTGATAAAAACGCGTTTCTTTGAAATCTAATTAGATACACTAATCATCTCATCAATCTGTAATACAAATTTATCACAAAATATAGTCATATCGAACTGTCCAGGTCTAAACGAATTTCTTCAAACTTATTCGTTCCATTATTATTTCTTCAGCGCCAAACTTGTTTGTCTCAGGTCTGAATAAATTTCTTCAAACTCATTCGTTCCATTATTATTTCTTCAGCTCCAAACTTGTTTGTCTCATATCTGAATATGAAGATGGTGCCATCTTTCTTCTAACAAGATGGCATAATCCATTGCTCAACAATATTTTGACATCAATGACAAATCTTCTTAACAGCAAGCCCTATGTGAAACGGCATAAGGCGAGGGAGGATATCTCACCTTCGGCCTCAGGCGCCCTTTCTTATAATTCTGATATGTTCAGTGCAGAAGGTCCGTCCTGGGCAGAAAAGGACCAACGAGCGCAAGCCAAGAGTGGTCCAAGGAGTAGCTACCACGAGCAACTGCTGATCTATAACCGGTGTCGTGAATTACATGTATGGACCCCCCGTGGATTAATTTCAAACATTTTTGCACGACCGAGGGGACCATGTTCATAGCCACATGGCGTTCATAGCCACCAACCAAGGGATACCCAACTTCACCCTAAAGAGTTCAGACCCAAGGAAGATGTCAAGCAAGAGTTTCACGGATTTAGGTCCAACCAAGACCGATAGGACAATACTATCCAAAGGGGGCACGAAAAGCCCGTCATGTGTGCGGATAGTACTCACAGGTGCATCGTACCCATCCGTGTGTAGGAAGTTGATTAGCATAATCCCCTCTATTATTATGTTTACTTATGACGTTGAATCAACGAGAACACCCGCTACAATGTTTCCATTGATCCGCACAAGAATGTAAAGAGGAGATGGTTCCTTGTTAAAACCCATCAGCAGTTCCTATGAAGTGAAAGTTATACCAGTACCACTGTCCACAGGCTGCGCAGAGGGGATAGGTTGGTGCAAAGAGGCCATTACGCACACTAGACGATGCTTCCACAGAGTCCCTAAAGGTTGAAGGATAAGACAGTGACCCAATTAAGGTTTCGTTATGCAATACCTTTGGAACCTTCCAACTACACCAACTAGGGGTCGTAGGTTGGGTTGTAAGGTGATAGCCTTACAACACTCACACCTACAACACTCCTAGAGTACGAGGAAAGGAACTGTCAGGATCACAAGAACGAAACCAAAATGGTTCACGTTGGGTTCACCAAAAATGTAAGAGCCCCGGACCACCACGTGCAAGGCCCCAAGTCACGAAGGGCCAAAATGCGGAAGGCTGCCCTAACTTACCTCAACTAAATGGGGTGTTAGGATATGAGGATGAGAATGATGAGGATTATAAAGTCCTACAACCACTTTGCAATCCCGAGATTCGGAATGAGGCTAGGTGAGCTAGTTTTCGAGCTCAACACTGTATCTCGGATAGCTCTCTGCCCAAGGACAGAAGCACGGTTCTAGCGCGCTGGCGTCTCTCAGGTGCACTGGTGTGCGTACGGCCAGGGGACCGAAAAGACAATGCGAACTAGCAGAAAACAAGCTAGTAGCCTAGCTATCGACTTCTAAAAGTGCAAAACAACACTGAAATACGAAAAGTACAACCGAAGGTGATAAAGCAAATATACCAAAGCTAAGGTGACAAAGATGATTTCATTGAAGAGTCTATTCGCCAACTAGCTCCTCAAAAGCACATACTCCTACACACAGAAAGAGAGGAAAATGTTGGGTGGCTATATAGGGGCCTGCCTCAATCAGACTCACGTTTAGGTGTTTCCACCTCCACGGGCAGCCAAGAAAGCGAGATAAAGAAAGCAACGTAGTGAAGAGCACTAAAGCACTACAAAACAATAAGTGTGCTAACTCAACCAGGTGATAGAGGAGAGGAGAGGGAAGCTTACCACCTCCATCAAGAGCACTCAAGGTTGCTTGGGGGATAAAATGAGAGTACTCAAGCCTCTACTGCAATGATGTGGTCCCAAACTTGCTCTACCGAAGTGATGGAGTGGAGCTTTTGCTGCAATGAGGTGCAAAGGTGCTGCTAGAATGCTTAAGAGTGGGTGCAAGAGTGTGAGAATGGCTGCTTGAATGCTTAGAGGATTGTCAAAAAGATTGCTTAGAAGATGAAATGCTTGTTGAAGGGATGAATTTGAAGAAGGGATAGAGCAAAACGGCCATAGTCAGGTCGTTCGGCCGAAGGGGGCATTACAACTTGACTTCCAATGAGAAGTGTAACGCCTCTATAGGTTCAGCCGCAAGAATCTACCAGGAACGTAAGCGCGCCGCGCAGGCGTCCCTGACAAAAATGCCTCCACCGACGGTCAAAACAAGCGCTAAGTGGGATGAAAGCAGCAGGCTTATTTGAAATTAAGCCTCTGAACTTGGTTTTCTAAGGTGGATAAAGGAAAAAATGGGATTTGCACATAGGGTGCAAATTTACTCCTATACATAACAATATTTAAATCATTAATATCTATATATTTATTTATATTGTTATTTCTTTTATTTATTTATTTGCATTTCAATGCTCGGGTTTTCAGCGTTGCTATTTTGGGGCCATGACACATATTGAGGGCCATATTTCGTGGAAGGCAGGGGGATGGCAACATTATATATATAAAACAGCATGAGAGAGAGATAGAGAGTCAAACTTCTACAAGTACAAGATCAAACGCAACATTATAACTATTAAATTATTAATGACAGCATTGTAAAATTAGTCCGAGTATAATTGCTAACAACTTAATAGTAGTATATTGTATAATAAAACAACAGCCATAAAATTTCTGATTTCAATTTCATTGTTCAAATGTTACAAGTTAAGATTTTAAACTCAAAAGTCTCAAACATCAAAATACAACTACGCTTCATTTGGGCTATCACTATCAAATAAGCTATATGTGTCACTTTCTAGCTGAAGCACTGGTTCATCCAATGGAAGCCTGACACCCAAACCCTCTCCAAGAGCAGCAAGAGTAGCAAAAAATTTTACACAAAATATTATTCTGATGATTTACATCAGATAAGGAGGAAGATTTGTGGAACCCCCATGCCCCTTTTAAAACCAAATACTTTTTGGAAGATGTAATAATTTTTTTTAAACATTACAAACAATCATTTTTACATCAAGGATGTCTAATTGTCCTCAAGACAATCAAGGGACATCTCAAACATCAATGACCGCCTTAGGGAATAATGAACAAAGATTTAGAGGGCTGTGAATCAACAACGAAAAATGAAAATAATATGCTTTGATACCAATATCAAAGCCAAAAAATGTGATGCAAAAAAAGATTGACAAATGAAATAAATGAGATTCAAACAACTAGAAAAAAATTCAAAGAAAGCTTCACCATTCATCCATTCAGGCATAGAAAAAATAAGATACAATGTACATATTTAACAATATGAAAATGACTGTTCAGTTCATCTTCAAGATGACTATTCAGCTTCTAATGTAGCTATGGAAATATAAAATAGAAAATATTATCCTATTACTCCTAGGATTATGTACATTAGTATTACACACTCCTCAAGCAACTCAATGTAATATTTAATAATCACCGGTTACAATACACCCAAGCTTTTAGAGGAGTGTCACCAACAAGAGATCCAGAACAATTCTAGCAACATTAACAAGAGATCTAGAAGAATTCTAGGTGTTGATGTTATTGTAGCAGCGAGAGATGTCTTTCTCCTTTCGAATTCAAATATAAAATAAACAATATTAAATGCTGAAGCAGTCATGATAACTTATTTATTTCTTATAGCCGACTTGATGAGAAGTCACATCATTTTGTGTAAGGGTGTCTCTTTTATGGAAGTAGCCGACTCTTCACGAAAAGGCATCTTGGTATCTATATATTGAAGGGTGACTCACGTTCATTTGGTATCCAATTATTATCAAGTGAAGTTCACACATTTTTCTTAGTGAAGATTATCTTTATCAGCAGATCGATTATTATTCTCAAGGAATTTGCATTCTTCAAGAGGAGGTTGCTTATCTACAGCAGATTGATATATATTCATGGAGATCGATATTGCTTGTGCATTTGCATCTTGAGAGGTGCTATCTTTATTGCTTCAAATCGGCCTAGTGTGTGGCCAGTTGTAAAGCAGATTTGCTGCTCTTTTATTCTATATATAAGTGATATATTGTTGTTGGGTTTTTCTCCCTTGAGGAGGAGGATTTTCCTAGGGTAAAAGTGATGTGTTCATTTGTCTTATGTGTTGCATTTTCTGTTTGCTTAAACCTAATCCCAAAACTAACATGGTATCAGAGCGGGTTTAAGAAGGAATCCGATCAAATTTGGTGAGTAGTCAAGACAACTCTTCAAGCATCATTCTAGAAAATGAAACATTAATAGTTCTCTGAAGTGTCGTGATCAATGGTGGACATCGTGAGCATTCAATTGCTTGCTTTCATTTATCTCTAGCTAAGGCAGTGTTTGGTATCGTGTCTCAAAATAGATTAATGAGATCTTCGTCTTGTTGAATCTTTTTTTTTTACAGACCGAACTATGGAGAAGTCGTGCTGAATTATAATGGCAAACAGTCATCCATTGTAGTATCTTTAACAAAAATTGTTTCTTCGGCAACTGACTCTATTTTTTGATTTGCATGGAGAGTGTGGGTGATGTGTTTCGATTGTCACTATGGTGTGAATAATTGCCTTTGTCGTATTTCCTGAGTGCAACAACTTTATATACAATTACATTTTTGTGTGTCGATTCAAGCTATAGACATGTTGAAGAAATAGTGGTTGACTATAGAAATGTGTATTGATGGACTATACTATAAGCAGTGTAGATATTACATTGTCTACATACTCTGAGAATGGGCTTTTTAATGTATTAGCCATGAGAGATATTTTGTGCCTATGTTGAGTAAAGAAAAGTGTTTGATTGTGAGAGTATGGAGACGCGTCTCTCCTTGTGGGTGCTAATGTCACTTAAGGAAAAGTATTTTCAGCAGTACATCATCGGGCGAAGATGATGGTTGTCAGGAAGAGTAAAATGACTGCAACAGAATCATTAAAGAGATAAGTATTTCATACCCTCGAATAATGTTCATGAATCTTTTATTAATTCATGCATTGGAATAGTGAATCTTGTATGCTTCTAGCATTGGTAATTCTCTTCGGGATAGTTTAATTCTATGAACTATTAGTAATCTCTCTAAAATGCTTCCAAAACGGATCGAGGAGCAAAAGGATGATGAGAGATTGCATAAGGAATTCATAGAGAGGAAGAGCTTGAGGCATCCTGTGAGGAAGTCATGCCAACTGGAGAAACAATCAAGCATGGAGTCATAGCTTGCAGCCATGGGTTTGAGTTGGTGGCACTTAACATCTCTCGAAGAGGACGAACCTATACTAATTGCGACCAGTTTCTTTGAAGAGGAGGAAATAACATTCAGAGGGACTCTGACAAACCATCAGAGGCAACCTTGGACGAGGAGGTCAGGAGGTTGATGCAAGTACTTGGAGCTTCAAAGGGAGTCGCATCATCATGAAGATCTATTGTTAATGCATTTTTCTCTGAGACGGAGAAATTTGAGGTGGAAGCCCTTGTTAATGCATTTTTCTCTGAGACGGAGAAATTTGAGGTGGAAGCCCTTGTTAATGCATTTTTCTCTGAGACAGAGAAATTTGAGGTGGAAGCCCTTGTTAATGTATTTTTTCTCTGACACGAAGAAATTTGAGGTGGAAGCTCTTGTTAATGCATTTTTCTCTGAGACGAAGAAATTTGAGGTGGAAGCCCTTGTTAATGCATTTTTCTCTGAGACGGAGAAATTTGAGGTGGAAGCCCTTGGAGATAGAGATGTGGTTCTTTCCACCCTCTGGGAGTAGCCATGGTGGATGTCATGTTGAGAGACTCCATGACAACATCACGTTGAGAGACTCTGTGATGTATTCTTTGTACTTGTGTTTATCCACACATGGGAGTAGCCATGGTGGACGTCATGTTGAGAGACTCCATGACGACATCACGTTGAGTGACTCCGTGATGGGCACTTGTGCACATGTTCCTTTCCACACATGGGAGTAGCCATGGTGGACATCATGTTGAGTGACTCCATGACGATATCACGTTGAGAGACTTCGTGATGATCTCTTTTCCACAAATGGATGTGGCCATTGTGGGTGTCATGTTGAGAGATTCCATGACATGGATATCTAGAAAGATATCTCCCTAGCTAAGAGGGAGTGTTGATGTTATTCGGTGTTCCGGGGCCGTCCCCGAAAAACACGGCGTTTGGAGGGGGGCGTTCAGAGGCGAGGAAGGCAGCAGGAAGCGATCCTCGCGTCTCTCCGCGTCCTTGTAGTCCCGCGTCTCCTCACGAAGGAACACGACTTTGCGCACAGAAACGCCATGGAAACGCGATGGAAACGCCGGTTAAAAAATTGAAAAAGTTAAAAACATTTTAACCTAAGTTTTATTATACTTCATTTGATGAAATTATATCATTTTACATAGCAGCCGCAGGGTTTTTTGAATGGAGTCTGGTGCATTCGACTGCATTTGAGGTATTTCATTTTTTGAACCCTTCGTTTTGGCTCGCGATTTCATTTTCATTGTATGCAAAACGTTGAAACCTGGTTTTTTGAGCGCCACAGAGATGTCCGCTCATGGAATGCAATGGTCGCGGGGTTTGCAGAAGCCGCGCGACCATTGCATTCCATGAGCGGACATCTCTGTGAGTTAGCAAATAAATTAATAATAATTGCAACTGCAAGCAGCGCGACCATTGCATTCCATGAGCGGACATCTCTGTGAGTTAGCAAATAAATTAATAATAATTGCAACCATTGCATAATTTGCATTCCATGAGCGGACATCTCTATGAGTATGAGCAAATAAATGGAATCAGAAATTAGAATGCAATGATTGCAGGATATGCAGTTGTTGTTGCAGTGCAACAACAACTGCATATCCTGCAATCATTGCATTCCATTTGAATTTTGAATTGAGACTATAGACTATAGAGGAATTTTGTTAGATGTTGTAGTTGCAAGTGCAACTGCCCTGTAGACATGTATGCAAATTTGCAAAATGAAAATGCCAAAATGTGGAAGCATAGCCGAGACATGTTTAACTTTTTTACTTTCTGACAGTGTGCCTCAACTTCAAGGCTGAAAGAGATGTCAATATGTCATCTCAATTCAAATGGAATGCAATGATTGCAGGATATGCAGTTGCTGTTGCACACTGCAACAGCAACTGCATATCCTGCAATCTCAATTCAAATGGAATGCAATGATTGCAGGATATGCAGTTGCTGTTGCACACTGCAACAGCAACTGCATATCCTGCAATCATTGCATTCCATTTGAAATTTTGAATTGAGATGACATCTCTTTGAGCCTTGAAGTTGAGGGCCTTGAGGCACACTGTCAAAAAGTAAAAAAGTTCACATGTTCGCAACGGCAACTGCATATCCTGATTTCATTGCATTCCATTTGAAATTTTGAATTGAGATGACATCTCTTTGAGCCTTGAAGTTGAGGCACACTGTCAAAAAATAAAAACTAAAAAAGTTCACATGTCTCGTCTATGCTTCCACATTTTGGCATTTTTGATTTTGCATACATGTCTACAAGGCAGTTGCAAGTTTGCAATTAGTAATTACAACATTTGACAAAATTCCTCTATAGTCTCAATTCGAAAAAGTAAACCCTGTGGCTGCCACTGTAAAATAATAATTCATCAAATGAAGTATAAAACTTCACACTCACAAACAAAATTCCTCCAATCATTGCATTCCATTAGATGACATCTCTTTGAGGCACATTGTCAATTTAAAATTTAAAAGTTAAAAACTTTGAAATGGAAAGTTGGAAACATGATAACATTGATAAATGATAAGTGATAACATCATATTGTTTTTTTATTTTCATGATTTCATCTTTTGCAATAAATTATAGAGGTCTGATTTTGTTTTTAAATCTTTTTTGCAGCCTCATTTGACATTATCTGATTATCATAATGAGTTCAATCAATAGAAGTGGCGATGAGGTTGAGGGTGAGGAGGTTGAAGCAGAAATTGGAAGTGGAAGTGGAAGTGAAAATGAATCTGATGATTCAGAATTTCAAATAGAAGTAGAAGAGGGTGAACATGACTCAAATACTCAGACTCAAGCTGAAGCAGGTTCTATTGAGAGTAGAAGAGTCAAAGATAAATGCCCTTCAAAAATCCTCCAAAAATATGCCAAGGGCCCCTTTGATCCAAAATCACCATTAAAACAATTTGCAACTAAGATGCCGAAACAGCCTGGGTCACGTGGGGGCACTAGAAAGTGGGTGTGCCACCTTTGTCATCTTGACTGGTTTGGGAGCATTACTAGAACTAATTCTCACTTTCTTCTTATTCGAGGCAAAGGTGTAGATGTTTGTAAGAAGGTGGAAAACAATGCAAAGTATAGAGCTGAAATTTTAAAATTATGGGGTTCGGATGAGGAAGCAACACCTATGACAGCTACATTGGCACATAGGAGTAAGGCTGATCAGATTGCAGCAGTTTCTACTTCTACTTTGCAGAGTCAAAGGCCACCAAATCCATTCAGTTCATGTGTAGGAGAGCCTAAGGGGAAACGTAAAGTGGCATCTTCAAGTTCACATCCATTGGCAGATTTATTCAATGCACAAGCAAAGGATGAGGCAGATGATGCTATTGGCAAATTCTTCTTTGCCAATGGCATTCCATTCCATGTGGCTCGCTCTCCTTATTACAAGGAAGCTATGTCAAAGGTAATAAGGGCGGGACCATCATATGTGCCACCAGGGGAAACTAAGTTGAGGACAACAATCTTGGATCATAACTATTCCAAGATTAATATTTTGATGGAGAAGATGAAGAGAACCTGGGTCTCAAGTGGATGCAGCATAGTCATGGATGGGTGGTCGGACATTAGGCATCGTCCACTCATCAACATCATGGTCACATCTACAGCGGGCCCTTATTTCCTTAGGGCTATTGATTGTTCAGGGCATAGCAAGGATGCTCATTATCAATTCCAGATTCTCAAGGATGCCATAGAGGAGGTTGGGCCACAGAATGTGGTGCAGGTAGTGACAGATGCGGCCCATGTGTGTAGAGCTGCAGGGAAGTTGGTTGAGGCAGCCTATAGACACATTTGGTGGACTCCTTGCTGTGTGCATGCTATGAATAATGCACTTAAGGACATGGGTAAAATCAGCTGGATCAAATCAATTGTGAGTGATGCTAGAGATGTGCAGATGTTTATCTGCAACCACCATACTTCACATGCACTTTTCAGAACCTTCTCCAAGAAGGAATTCCTGAAACCTATAGAGACTCGGTATGCATCATACTTTATTCTCTTGGAGAGGATGCTTGAGTTGCAAGAGCCATTGCAAGTAATGGTAATGACAGCAGAGTGGAACCGATGGCCTGAGTCGAAGACAGAGCAGGGGTTGAGGGTTAAGGAGGTGGTGAAGAATGATGTCTTTTGGGCTGATGCCACATATATTGTCTCCATCATTGATCCAGTCTTCAAGGTTATTAGATTTGGGGACTCTAATGCACCTTCCCTTGGAGAGGTATACGAGTGCATTGATTCCATGCTTGATCAAATGAAGGCTAAAGTGCGAGAGGACCCCACAATGCAATTCTACACCAAGCACATTTATCCAATCATTCAGCATAGATGGGAGAAGCTCAACACTCCCTTACACATGGCTGCCTATGCATTGAACCCGAAGTGGTATGTGCCACGTCCCGGCAGAATAACACCTATAGAGGATGCTGAGGTGAAGGAAGGGTTCATGAAGGCCATTGACAGAATGTATGATCCTACAGAGGCCAGCTTGCTTCGTACCGAGTGGACAAAATTTGCCACTCTTTGGGGATATTCAGAGGCGGCCAAGGTAGATTTGGAGACTATGTCAGAGGAGGACCCCAAGTTGTGGTGGACTATGCATGGGCCTAGATCTTTGATTACTACTCTAGCCATTCGTTTGCTGTCCCAAGTTTCTAGTTCTTCTGCTGCTGAGAGGAACTGGTCCACTTATAGCTTCATCCACTCTGTTAAGAGGAACAGGCTTACTTCTAGGAGGGCAGAGAAGCTTGTGGCTGTACATAGTGCCTTACGTCTAGTTGACCGCAACACAACTACATACAAGGAGAGTCCAGCAGCCAGATGGGATGTAGAGCCAGAAGAGCCATCACAGATAGATGATGATCCTACAGAGACAGGGCTGGTTGGTATTGGTTTAGATGAGCTTCAGCATGCGGAGTCTAGCAGTTCTAGTGATGAGGAGATTGGCATGGAGCTTGGAGATGATTAGATCATTAGCAGCATCAGGCCATTAGCCTGGAGCCATTTTGATTTACTATTAGTCTATTAGTATTTACTATTTTCAGTATTTTGTTACTTGTACTTTGTTTTGGAAGTTTGAAGTTTGAACATTGATAATACAGTGATACTTGATTGTAATTATCAAATTATGATTCATGAATCATGATTATGAAACTCAAATTATGAAACATATTGATATAGTTCTTGTTGCATTTCCAATGTCAATGAAATGATATATTATTGCAATGTGTTATTGTGTTTAGAGTTTAGACAATTAAATTATTAATCTTTTAAGTTTTAATTTTCAAGTACTATATGTATTTTAGCGCCACCCCCCCGCCGCCCCCCCGCCGCCGCCCCCCCCGCCGTCCCCCAATTTAGGCCCCCCGTCTCCCATCTCGGAAACACGTCCCCAGCAGATCCCCGTCCGTCCACGAGAAACTCAGTGGAACATTGTGTTATTGTAGCGGCAGGAGATTTCTTTCTCCTTTCGAATTCAAATATAAAATAAACAATATTAACTGTTGAGGCAGACATGATAATTTATTTATTTCTTAGAGCCGACTTGATGAGAAGTCACATCATTTTGTGTAAGGGTGTCTCTTTTATGGAAGTAGTTGACTCTTCATGAAAGGCATCCTTGTATCTATATATTGAAGGTGACTCACATTCATTTGGTATCCAATTATTATCAAGTGAGTGCACATTTTACAGTGAAGATTATGTTGTCGGCGGTCGATTATTATTCTTAAGGAATTTGCATTCTTCAAGGGAGGTTGTATCTACAGCAGATTGATATATATTCATGGAGATCGATATTGCATGTGTATTTGCATCTTGAGAGGTGTTATCTTTATTGCTTCAGATCGGCCTAGTGTGTGGCCAGTTGTAAAGCAGATTTGTTGCTCTTTTATTCTATATATAAGTGATATATTGTTGTTGGGTTTTTCTCCCTCAAGGAGGGTTTTCCCAAGGTAAAAGTGTTGTGTTCATTTGTCTTATGTGTTGCATTTTCTCTTTGCTTAAATCTAATCCCAAAACTAACACTAGGAACATAATGGTACCTACAAAACTCACTTTGAAACCTCCATCTCAAGCACCCAATAAATTGGGGAAGTAATGCATGAAACCATAAAATGATAATTAGAAAACCATAAGCTAAATCCACCCAAAAAGTAGTACCCTGATCCTTAGTTAAATTGTCAACTTCCAAATTCCAAGATCAGTCCACAAGCTTAAAATTGCATATTCCTTTCAACTGCTATAAGCTCATCATCATCCACTCACAAACTTAGGTGCTACATTTTAGCTCCATTATCTCCATTCAAATATGTCTTCTAACATGTCATAACATGCGTCATAAGTTGGTTAACAAGTGTAACTCCTTACAACTCTCTTATGTGTCATTGATGCTTGTACATTTCCGATGTGAGAGGCTACAACTTTTAATCCATGACGCTGATTAAGCTCAATTTTGTTTTTAGTGTGGAGCTCAAAGAGATCCATGTCACCATAACCTATTTGCTTTGATTAAGGATCATTTTGACATTTTTTTGAGGCCAAAATCAACTTCCATAGCCTTGAAAATAGCATTTTTATGCTGTTTAGGCTGAAAATTGCTTTTTTTTGTTCTCAATATTAGGATGCAAGGTTGAGACACCTTTCCTAACAATACGTTTTGATCTTGATACATATTTCAGGCCAAAATATACTTTCAATGATGGATTAACATGCAATTATAGTTAATGGTTTGTGGGACTCCTTTCTGAGTAGAGTACAACTCCTTTCTAAAGAAGCAATGATTTATTGGTAGATTTTAACCTCTTTCACATTCTTAATTTAAAAAGGCTATTTTCTCATAAAGAAATATATATTAAGATTAAGTAAAATAAATGCTGCACTGAAAAAAGTTGAATATAAGTAGACTCACACAAAAACACAAAGATATAAATTTTATTTTTCGAGGCCAAAGTTGACCCTCTAGAGCTTTGAAAATTGCATTTTTATGTTCTATAGCTTGAAAATTGCATTTTTAAGTTCTATTTCCTGAAAATTGCATTTTTTTTGTTCTATAGCCTGAAAATTGTTTTTTTTTTCTGTTCTTAACATTAGGGTGCAAGGTTGAAACACCTTTCCTAACTATACATTTTGATTTTAATACATATTTCCTGACAGTATATATTTTCAATTATATATTAATATGCAATTACAGATAATGATTTGTTGGACTACTTTCTAAGTAGGCTACAATTTGCTTCTAAAAATGCAAAGATTTACTGTTAGATTTTAACCTCTTTCACATTCTTAATTTAAAAAGGCAATCTTCTCATAGGGGAAAACATTTTTTTACGATTAAGTATAAAAAATGCTGCACTGCAAGAAATTAAATATAAATAGACTCACACAGAAAGACACCTAAAGATATAAATTTTATTTTAGGCAGAAAATAAAAAAATGATAACAAATATTGAAAACGTAACAGAAGAAAAGAAATATTACAGCTATCTCACTTGCAGATTGCAATTTGATGGCCATTTCTTTCAAATCTTGAACTTTCTCCACATATTTAAATGGTGTGCTCTCCAATAGGCAAGGCTTAAGCGGTACAGGTGCTTCAGTCTGAATGTCTGCAAATTCCAGTTTATTGAGCTCCACCTGCACATAGGAATGCCAAAACCAAATGACGGAAATGAAAATAAGAATATAAATTCAAAACAAACAAACAAAGCATCTCAATTCTCTATCAAGATACACACAAAAACTGCATCTATATTCCTTTGTTAAATAAGTCATCTAAATTTGTACTGCATCACTACCAACATGTTGTCCTTTACATGCTACTGAAAACCAATATTCCTAACATTTGACATTAATTATTACCCCACCGTCCTCTTGTAATATACTTTTAAAAATATTAGCAAAACTATCAATAACAATACAGAGGCATAAAGTCTACACATGTCACTTCTCTGACCAACTGAGCAAAAGAATGGTCAATTACAAACATAAATGTTTAAAATCAATAGTTCTTTATACATTATACAACAATAATATGTAATTAGCATAGATATTCCAAAGCTACCTCATTATACTAACCCATCAATACTTGTAAATTAGGATTTGATAGCACATTAAATTCCAAAACAATGGAAATCCCCATCATAAAGATAAAGTCCAACAAAATCTGCTTTTGATTTTTCTTTACAACTCCTTTGCATATACTTTGCAAACTGGTGAAATGATAAATTATATTACAGCTAAAGATGTATTCATGTTTAAATTTAATCAGCTGCCATAAATTGAATGGTGCCTTAGATAATCGATGAGAGTCTAAATTCTAAATAAAATGTAAATAGGACTCCATATCTTAACCTGAGAAGTTAGATATATCCATATTCCAAGTAAAGTGTGTTCGAAAGTATTTTATGTTGATTAGCTAAGTTGCCGGTCGCAGTACATGAGGTGTGTGTGTGTGTAATTTTATATATATTAAAATACTAAAACAGTGATACTCATAATTGCCAATAAACAAAATATTATATACCTCATAATTTGCAAAAAAGAAAATACTCATGAATTCATAATTCAGTGATTTGTGTGTGTGTGTAAGTTTATATATATTAAAATACTAAAAATAGTGATGCTCATAATTGCCAATAAAAAAATTATTTATATACCTCATAATTTGCAAAAAAGAAAATACTTATAAATTCATAATTCATTGATTGTGATTTGTCAAATGTCAATACACAATGAAAATTACAATCAATATTCAATAATCTTCATATTGATCTTCATCGAGAGCATCAAAGTCCACTTTTCAATTTCATTTGAACCACAATGAGTTACAATGCCACTTCCACTAGCCATGTCATATGTAGAAGCTGCCTCATCTAAAGAGATTTTGGCAAGTTGTGCAACAATAACATCGAAGTCAGCAAACTCAAGAGTTTAAATCCCAATTCCTTCTCACCCCTTCATTGTAATCAAGTTTCTTATGTGACAAAGATGCAAGTTGAAGTGCACAAAGGCCAAATCCTCAGCTTGTTTTGCACCCAATCGGCTGCACTTTAACTAATTGGATAGAGAAGTAAGTGCTCCAATTCCTCTCAATTGAAGAAGAACTCACAACCTATAGAAATGTGTAACTTTGGGTAAAATCGGCTATATTCCACGAAATCTTAGGATGAAGGGAAGGGGGGATGGGTCCCAAGGATGAGGTATCAAGGGCCTAGATTTGGGGATGGCAACTAGTGGGGGTCTAAAAGTGGAGACCCCAATGGAGTTGAGATGAATGCTCCTTGCAATGTTCCCTATCATGATACAGGGTGGGGTTGAAGGGCAAAGCCCCCACCGCCCAAATTAAACCCTTTAAAACCACACAAACCTTCATGGCACACACCATTTTCACAATTTTATCACTTAAGAGAGGAATCAGGTATTTGGCAATATTATGTTTATAAAAATATTCTAAAATAAAATCTTTTGGCGGCCCTTTAGTCTCACCCAATTCCATCCCAAGTTCCCTAAGGGTCCTTCTGCAAGAAAATTGAGGCAAATACTAGGTGAAACCCAAGCCATCCCATCCCCAAGCCAACACACGATTAGCGGGGTGAGGGAGTTCTATTGAACCTTGCAACATAGTTGATTAGATATGAAATGCACATTAATAGTTTCACCTCTTAAATTTGTTATCTTTGATTACTTTCCAAATTCGTCACATTTTGTCCAGAAACTCAACCGACTCTAGGTACAAGTCAAAAATTGGCTTGCTCAATCCAAGTCTCAAAATTATCATTATAACTAATTTACTTTACAGCTGCAAATAATTGAAGATTAGTTGCATGCATAGAAAGAAACAAGTAAAGAAGTTAAGATCTGAAAAGCAAATAGAAACAAACCTCAAACAACCGCAAAGAACCCCAATGTACAAAGCTTTAGGAGTAAAGACTGCCTTCTCTTGCTATTATCTCTCGCAATATAACAAAACAACTTTCTTGGAGAGCCTCCAAAAACATCAAAAATGTGTTCTTGGCCTACCTTGCTTTACAACTTGCTCCATACATGCTCCTACACTACACTAGATTGCTACAACTACAAAGCACTCTACCAAGATGAATTACATAACCTCAAAGGGTATAAATATGCATAACTCAACAACTAGAATGAACAAAGATTCCAAACAATAATAATGTTTGAAGTTATAGAATTTGATGTGCTCAAGCTTCCATGTGGGTCTATTATTTTGTCTTTTTTGTATAGGTGGCAATGGCAATGTTAGCATTGGACCTAGAGTTCATAAATCTAAGACGGATCCATATCTTTTTTGCCATGCACTACTCCAAGTTCCCAATCGTCGATTGAGAGCATAAGTTGGAACAAGGACATAAATGATGCAACTACATGTGCAATTGGAGACTTTTGGTACTATTGCACCATTCCATTCCATGCAACCAAGTAATTATTTTTTGTTGTATTGTTTAAAAATTTATAGCTTAATTCTTTGCCTCTTATGTCGAATTCAAATTTAAACTCTCCATTTTACAATACTTATTTTATTTAACTTATTTGTGACATGTGTTAAGTCTCCTTACTGGCAAAATATGATTGATGCCATTGCTGTTTGTGGGGTGGGCTTCAAAGCCCCTAGTGAAGATGACATAAAGGGCCCAATTTTGACACAAAAGGTGGCTAATGTAAAAGCCACAATAGAGGAGCAACAACTGATATGGAGGAGGAATGGTTGCACCATCATGACTGATGGTTGGACTGATAGAAGAAATAAGACATTGCTGAATTTTTGTTTCTTCCTCGGGTGATTGTACTTCCTACAATGCATTGACTTAGTGATTAATATTTTTAATTTATGCTTTATTGAATCATTGACTTTGTTTCTTTTTTAGGTGGCACCGTATTCATCAAATCAATTGATGCTTCATGACATACCAAAAATGCCACATTCCTTTGTGAAACTTTAGAGGAAGTTCTAGCTGAGGTGGTGAGGAGAATGTGGTGCAAGTGGTGACGGATAATGCAGCAAATTATATTGTTGCAGGTAGACTATTGATGGAGAGGCACCCATCATTATTTTGGACTCCATGTGCTGCCCATTGCCTTGACCTCATATTGGAGGATTTTTCCACGCTTCCATGGATTGAAACATGCGTGGAGCCAGCCAAATACATTTGTAAATTCGTATACACTCACACATGGGTCCTCAACCTAATGAGGCAATACACACGGTAAAAGGAGTTATCTCGTCCTGGCATAACCTGATTTGCAACAAATTTCATCACATTACAATCCTTGCTTCGATTAAAGGGAGCTTTGGGGCGCATGTTTGTTAGTGAGGAGTGGACTTCCTCATCCTATGCTAAGACCACTACAAGGGTTGATGTGGCAAATTGCATGTTTGATGAGCTAAGCTTTTGGATACCTACTATGGACATTGTAAAGGTAAATGAAAATCTAATTCTACATTATGTTTTAATGTTTATTCATTTTTCTTTTATTTGCTTATTTTTGTTCAAACTTAAGTTAATGTTTCACAATAATTGCAGTTCACTGAGCCTTTGGTAGTTCTCCTACGAGTTGTTGATGGGGAGAAGCCCGCAATGGGCTACATATATGAGGGCATGGATAGGGCCAAGGAGGTTATTAGATCAATCTATGCAGGAGTTGAGGGCAAGTATCATCCCATTTGGGAGATCATTGATAGGCAATGGCACCTCCAGCTTCACAAGCCCATACACGCAACTACTTATTACCTCAATTCGGCATTCCAATACTGACCTGATTTCAAGACGGATGAGAAGGTTCTGAATGGGCTCCACTCAGTGATAGAGCGGATGTCGCCTAGTGTTACAACCAGTGTTACAAGACTCAGACTCAGCAAGCCAATTTTTTACTCAGACTCGGATTTAAAGCCTAGACTCAGCAAATAGAAAAACCCAAGAAATTTAAAGATTTTTAAGGATTTAAAACTTGTTTCATGCACCCTTTAATAAATAAACCTTAAAGACACAATAACATCATCAAATAGAAATTACTATGATCCCATACAAAAACATACATCGATCACATAAGTATAAACGCAAATTTTAGCTAAAAGAAATAACACATTCAAATATATAAATATAGTCAAATGTATACAAAACTCATGGAATATGAAATCCATGGCATCAAAACAAGTATCAAAACTAAAAAAATAAGTCTATGGCTCAGAAGAGCTTGCATTACTCATCCCAACATCACGACAAGTCATGCGCTAGTGTCTAAGATAGGTCCTAGATGATGATGTAGCCATGATATTTGCTTGTGTCTCAATGATTGGTGTGTATATTCAAATGAGGGATTTATTATTAAAATTTTATTGAAGCCTTCAAGATTGCATGTTTTGTTGTCTAATGTATGAAACAAGATAATCCTTGATTATGGCTTTTAACAATGAAAGATGTTGAGAATTGCAAAAGGGGATATGTATTTCGTAGGTTTTATGATCATGATTCATCATTGGCCTATAAAATGCTTAGACCTATAGTTTGATGAGGGTTTGGGGGACTCGTTTAGGGTCACCCGCCTCGCAACTCGCCAAGTCTAGGCAAGTTTCCGCAAGTCTTGTAACACTGGTTACAACACATATAGTCCACAAGGTCAAGACCTTTAGACTTGCACAAGGAGAGCTCTTTCCTCATGACATGTGCAAAGATAATCAGATTGAAGAGCACACAAGAAATACTGAGAGGGGGGGGTGAATCAGTATATCAAAACTTTAAACCATATAAATCAGAAATTAGAATATTATCAACAACAGAGAACCACATGAACCAGTTGAACACCAGGATTACGTGGAAAACCCTCTCAGGTAAAAAACCACAACAAAATATTGCTTTTATTAATCTCCAAACGGCACCAACCCTGATTACATTTAGTGAGCACCAACCCACCGAGAGCACCAACTCTCCTTCGAAGCACCAACTTCGAAGACACCA
This sequence comes from Sequoia sempervirens, assembly GCA_007258455.2. NCBI lineage: Eukaryota > Viridiplantae > Streptophyta > Pinopsida > Cupressales > Cupressaceae > Sequoia > Sequoia sempervirens. The sequence continues at coordinate 26,334 of VDFB02073001.1, forward strand.
AAGCACCAACTCCAAACTATATCTAGTGAGCACCAACCCACCGAGAGCACCAACTCTGAAAACACCGAAGCACCAACTACAGTGGCTGAAGCACCAACTCCAGACTTCGAATAAAAATCTGCAAAAATCACTGCCTTCACATGAACTGTGAGGCCCTCAAATACATACACACTATCCTGAATCAAAAATTGAAATACCACGTCCTTTATCTTGCACCCCCAAGATCACATACTCCACACTCAAACTGAAAACTCCCTTCTTCATCCAGGTCTTCACACATATGTTCAGCATATTCTAACATTCAGCATGTCTTGAAACTCTATCCACTGATACACCCAGATTCATGAATTTATGAGACCTTAGAATGGCATTTCACAGAAAAAGAGCAGAACACTGGAAATCAATTCAAATCACTTTATCCTTCATTTTCAGATTTTAGGACTTCACAGAAGACGGACTTTTATCAAATAATAGCAGATAATATTGAGTAGGCAAACGTCTTTGATTGCACACCTATCCTTCACAAGATCATCCTTAGCACATGTGGAGACTCTAAATTTTGCCTAATACACACAGCCAATGATCAACACAACCTCCAAAACATGATTCAGCAATAGCATAAGAATCAAAGCTCGCACAAGTATTTGCATCAACATACTTCAGGAGCACTATATGAATAAAAACAAAGTGCCTTGCAATCTCCTCTCTCAAAAACCGTCTCCAACACCAAATTAGTCACAATAAAATGAACCCATTGCTACACACACAAAAAATGTGATAGCATCTTCATACGATTTGACCACAATCAACACATAAGTCCAACAGTATCCTTTTTATGCCTTTTCAGTAGCAAACACACACACACACTTTCTTTCGTCAGGAGCATATATCTCATATATTATTTACGCCACACTTTGTAGACTCACGACTTCACCCATGGCGAAAACAACTCTAGAATATCAACAAAATCATCTCAAAAAGCATGGTCGATAATCCAACCTCACTAATTCTTAACACAGAAAGAACATAACCTAGCAGACAGTCAATGCCATTACTTCAAAAGCTGCACTTATTCTACAATGAACATTATTGAATGAAGACGGCAATTCAACCCTTCACGCATAAAGCCACTAAATACTTCAAACATAGCCCACGTATATAAAAAATTAGCGATGCGATCTCTTGAGTATACAATATATTTTTTTTTCTTTTTTGAGCACTCTTCATCTCCAAGCGTCACATTTAATTATTCACTATAACCCAATCAAAATAAAGCCCATCTACAAATAGAGTCGTCACATAAATAAATGAAATCGCCCCAAAAGAGAATCTTCATGAATGAATTCAAATGTAGCCTCCCACTTTTATTCTGCCAAAGATATTTTTAGACTTTTAAATTAAATTAGCTGCCCAAAATGAATTTCAAAAGCCTTCACAACCTGAGGAAGCCGCCTTGACAAATATTCGAAGCCACTCTTTGATAATAAGCTTGCTCTATACCAAATATTTACCTTCACCCCAACAATGAAACCGACGCTATATAGAATTCTGAAGTCACCACAGTAAAAGGAGTTAATGAATGAAATATGGAGCCGTTACCTTCAAAGAATACAATCGAGTCCTAAAAACAAAATATATTCTGACGCAGAAGTCAACATAAAAAGGATGGAAGCTGTCAAAAATCCATTTACTCATAGAGTCGCCCATTAGCCGTCACTAATAATAGAAGATGCAAATTTTAAAAGACCACGATCTGGAAAATTTTATTAATGTTTCCTCCAGAAAGATTTAATACCACCGCTCCATACTTTGACAAATCTGAAGCAGCCCTTCAATACTTTTCAGAGTCTCATTTGAATGAACACGTCTAAGCAAGAACAGAGGAAACCGATTACAATTAAAACTCTTAGCCACATAGAAGAGAAACTGCCAACGCATCATAACCACATATCTATCGCTCATTTTTAATTAAAGACCTTCTGAAACAGCTCAGAGACGATGACAATAGTAATGAGACAGCAATCAGGTAATCAGAATATGCGACTCCATCCAAAAAAAACGTCTTCAAAACATTGTAAACTATTTTCAACAACCCGCACTTAGGAATAATGAACAACCAAAAAAAGAAAGAGTTGCTGCAAACTTTGAAGATCTTAACTTCTTCATCACAACTCCTAGCAAAGCATTTGAAATTCACCAGACACTTACACCATAAACAACTGCCCAGAAATGAAAGCGATACTTTCATAATAAAAGATAAGTAAACAAGCCCCCAGCATCGCCACATGTAATGTATGTGCCACCTCAACCATTCTACCGCCTCAAATTAAAATAGGCCCTTTAAAAATATTCACGATTTTATCTGAAACTATCCCTACACAAAATTTCTGATAAAAATAGATTTTTCATTTGAAATATGAGCCGCCCAATAAAATAATATCCTTCAGTATATCCGCCCAGTAGCCATTGAATATCCACCACAAAGAAAACAAATCCACTCTAGTCACCATATGAAATATGATTTGATATTAACTTGAAACACCACCTCTATGCATTTGAATATTTCTGGGAAAAATATGTCTTAGATGCAATAAAGCCACGTCCAAATGAATTCTTTAAAGGCCATGTGTCATATAAAATATAAGCCACTCCATATAAAGAATCGAACCTCAAAGAGAGCATTCGTTGTCTTATAAAGAATGACTTTTCAAACTGACACAAAGTTGACATAGAATAGTTGACTAAGCACACAACCAAATAGCTGATGCAGACAACCAGACAGCTCAAGCA
>VDFB02073002.1:0-14934 GCA_007258455.2 Sequoia sempervirens
AAATATCAACTTAAGCATTGGAATCGCCATTATTTTGGGAACATTTTTCATGACAAATCTCTTGCTCAATCTAAGTTAGATAATATAACCAGGGAAATTAGGGAGAATGGTTTGTTAGAAGCCTTGCTTCAGGAAGAGGCTATGGCCTTAAAAATCCTAGATGAATGTGACATGCGTGAAGAAATTTATTGGAAACAGAAAGCTCATGTGGAGTGGCTTCAAGAGGGGGATAAAAACACAACCTTCTTCTTCAATTCGGTGAAGGAAAGGAGGAATGGTAATTCTATTCCAATGCTTGTGAATGATAGGGGAGAACAGATTTCCTCCTTACAAGAGATATCTAGAGAGGCAATGCAGTATTTTACTTCTCTTTTTAGGGATGACACTCAAGAGGGTTCTATTGAGGAAGCTCAGGTTCTTTCTTGCATCCCCCAACTTGTTATTAGAGAAATGAATGATAATCTTATGTGTTATGTTTCTCTGGAGGAGTTGGAGGAGATTGTTTTCCATATGAAGAAAGGGAAAGCTCCAAGTCCTAATGGGTTTCCAGTTGAATTCTTTCAATAATTTTGGGATATTATTAAGGTTGATTTATTAGAGGTGGTCCAGGAATCTAAGAGGAATAAAGAAATTCTTCAGGCACTAAACTCCACTTTTCTTGCCCTCATCCCAAAACATGATGGAGCAGATCGATTAAGCCAATTTCATCCCATTGCCCTTTGTAATGTGATTTACAAGATTATCTCTAAGGTGATTGCTGAAAGGTTGAAGAAATGGCTTAAATGGCTTATCTCTGAGGAGCAGGGTGGCTTTGTGGCTAACTAGCAAATTCTGGATGGAATTGTTATTACTACAGAGACTATCCACTCTATGGATACATCAAAAGCTAAGGCAATGTTTATCAAGCTTGATATGGCTAAGGCTTATGATAGAGTTCGGTGGTCCTTTCTTCAAAATATTCTTGGGGCCTTTGGATTTGCTAAGGACTGGATTCAGTGGGTTATGAGTTGTGTAACTTCTACCTCCTTCTATGTTTTAATCAATGGGGAGCACACTGAGCTTTTTGGAGCTTCTCGTGGTCTTCGGCAAGGAGACCCTCTTTCCCCTTATCTCTTTCTTCTTTTTGCTAAAGGGTTGGGGAGATTGTTGAAAAGTAATATTGAGTCGGGGGTTATCCAGGGTGGAGGTGGGGTAATGAGTTGCCTCCTCAGTCACACCTACAATTTCTGGATGATACTGCCCTGATGGGTATGGCTACTATCAGGGAGGCTACTAATCTGTGTAAGGCTTTGGATGTTTATCTCACTGCTTCTGGTCAATTAATTAATGAAGATAAGTCCTCCATCTTCTTTTTTAATACACCTAGACCTATTCAACAGAGAATTGCTCTTATTATGAGGTTTCAGATAGGCTCTCTTCCTTTGACTTATCTAGGGATTCCAATCTCTTCTGGTAAGCTCCCTAGAGATTCTTGGCAGTATATTCTAGACAAATTTTGAGTGAAGGTTAATCATTGGACTCGTAGATGGCTTTCCTTTGTTGGGCGTGTTTAGTTGCTTAAATTTGTGGTTCAGGATCTTCCCTTGTATAGATGTATGCTTCAAGTGGCTCTGATGGGCTTTGTTAAGGAATTGGATTCCTTCACAAGGCAGTTTTTATGGGCCGGAAACTTGTCTCCTTCTAAATGGAGCCTGGTCAGATGGGATATTGTGTGCTCCCCTAAATAGTTGGGTGGTATGGGTTTGAGGCATTCGACTTTATCTGGGATGGCATTGGCTGCAAAACTTTATTGGAGATGGTGTGTGGAGCAAGATCAGCTATGGGCTAAAATTTTACTTCTTAAGTATCTTCCTGGGATCCCAAAGGAGGAGGTTCCCCGTTATCCTCTGGTGGGAAGTGGATCAGCGATTTGGGGGACTCTCAAAAAAGGGGCTACTTTGATTAAGGAGGGACTATTTTGGATATGTAAGAAGGGAACTGATGCTCTCTTTTGGTCTGACTCTTGGGATGGTTTTCCTCCCATTATCTCTCAGTTTCCTAATTTATTGGCTCTCTGTCAGCGCTTCTTGGAGGCTGGTTGGTCAAGGGTGAGTGATTTTAAATCTTTTCACCCTTGTGGTCAGCTGGAGGTTGCTAGCTGGAAGTCCCCACGTGGGTGGCCGATGGTTGGTTTGGAGGAAGATTGTGTTGAGATTCATACTATTTTATCAGTTAGACACTATAGTTCCCTCAAGGACAAGGATGTTCTTGCTTGGCGCCCTAATCCTAAAGGCATTTTTTTTGTGGCTAGTGGATATCAAGAATTGATGGCTTGTAGATTGAATGGAGAAGAGGTCCATTGGTGGAAGTATGTGTGGAATAAGTTCTCTTGGCCAAAATGTAATTGCTTTGTGTGGACTTTGGCCTGGAATAGGTGTTTGACTTGGGACAATATTCAGAAGCGTGGATTTCATGGACCTTCCTTATGTGTTTTGTGTGGTGCGGCTTAGGAGGACTCTTCACATTTGTTCTTCAAATGTTCTTTCTCCTTGCAGCTTTGGCACCTTTGGTGGGGTGTTTGGAAACACCCTTGTGTTCATGCTTCATCCCTAATGGAATTCTGGAGAATTCTGGGTAAGGCCCCTACTTTGACTCCTTTTCTTTAGATTGTTTGGTGCATTGGACCTACCTTTATTCTCTAGCAGATTTGGCTAGAGCGAAATCGTAGGATTTTTCGAGGGGAAAGGTTAGGAATCCAACAAGTTTGGCATAGAATTTTTGGAATGATCCAGGAGACTGTGGAAGCTAAATGTGAGGTGATGTTCCTGCTTGATAGAGGGGATGCTGAAATTATTGACAGAATGGGTTTTCAAGGTTTGTCTCCTACCTCTGCTCGTGTCAGAAGGGGTAGATGTGCGAAAAAGAAAGTTCAAAGGATGGGTAGATGGATGCCTCCTCCTGAGGATATCTTGAAGATTAACATAGATGGCTCTTCCTAAGGTAATCCTGGACCAGCTGGGATTGGCGGCATGGGTAGAGACTATTTAGGTGAAGTTGTGTTCTTCTTTTCTATTTATAAAGGTTGGCAGGCTAATAATTTTATGGAGGGATTGGCGATTGTCTATGCTCTAGAGTGTGCTTATGCTCTAGGTTGGCATAAGGTTATTTGTGAATCTGACTCTCAGGTTATTGTGAATTTGTTGATTGAACGTAAGGTGAAGGATGTTAATTGGCAGCTGGCTCTAGTTGTTCAACAGATTTTGCAAATTAGTTCTAGGATGGATATGGTGTCCTTTGTCCACATTCCACGTGAGTGGAATAGGGCTGCTGATTGTTTGGCGAAGTGGGCTTCAGATCATGTTGATGTTTGGAGGGTTGAGGAATGGAGACATCTTCCCTAGGATTATTGTTTGGATTTGAGGAGGATCTTGACCGAGGATATGGATGGTTGTGGAGTTGGTTGACTAGTGCTCTTGCTCTTCTATTGTTCTTATGCTTTTCTCTTAGAGCTATTGTTTTGAGATTTGCTTGTAATCTTTTTTCTGAGTTTCAATAAAGTTTTTACCCCTCTTTTTCAAAATATTATTAATTAAAAATCATTTAAAAAATCATTGTTATGAAATTATTAAATATTCTATATTAATAACAAAAATTTGTTGATATTTAATTGTTTGAGATTGTAATTAATGGATACATTGCAAAATAATGGACATGGTCAGTTTTAATTCATTTTCATAGTCACTTCCAAGTAAAAATATTGATGTGGAAATGCAAAGATCAATTTCCCGTTCTATGCAAATGGTTCTTAATCTCCCATGCATTGCGTTATCTTAAGATAATTAAATAATAATCAATCAATTCATTGATTAACCTAGACAAAAACATGAAAGATAGATTTTTCTGTTTTATGCAAATGGTTGTTGATCTCCCATGCATTGCCTTATCTTAGGATAATTAAATAATAATTAATCTATTGATTGATTAATTCACACCAAAAACATCAAAATATAGATGTACCCAAGCTCAACAACTATTAAAACTATCGGATGACAATTGTTTGAGATTGCAATTAATGGATACATTGTAAATAATCAAGATGGCCTACGATTTTACATTTTCATAATTGATTTTCATCTAAAAATAATTGATGTGGAAACACAAAAAACAATTTTCCTTTTTATCCAAATGGTTCTTAATCTCCCATGCATTGTTTGTCAAATAACAATAAAGAAGTCAACTATAACATGCGGTTTAAAATGTTGTGCAATGCTCCAATTAAATGTAGAGATACAAAATAATTTCTTCACCAAATCTAAGTCTTTTATATCATCTTAAAGTAATGTTTAAGTAAAATTCATATCTTTTAATGCACACATAGCTTTGCTTTAATTGATCTATCCATCTAATTATCCATAAAAATATATAAATTGATTTTCAAACATCTATGTTCATTACAATGTACTCGACAACTCTTATCCTCGGTAAAATCCAAAGTCAAAATACCGACCTCTACTATAAACTAACCTCGTATATTCCATATTATTTATTAACATGTTTTCCCCTTTGACTCATTCAACAATTGCAAATGTTTTCAATATTTATACTTCAAATTACATTAAAAACAAGTTTGCTCCTTAATATCTATTAAATAGCCTTTGACCTCCTTACTAGAAAAGTCTCAACCTCACGTTATTCCATATTGGCTTATTAACATGCTTTCCTTTTTGACTCATTCAAACAATTTCAAAATATTTCTCAATATTTATAATAAATTACATTAAAAACAAGTTTGTTCTTTACTTTCTATTAAATAGCTCTTGTGGTGGGACCTCATCGACTAATCGCTGTACGCCTATGCATAGAACTACTGTTTTAAATTTTGCACCCTAATTTTAACCAATTTTTCATCTTTGTTTGCAAGATTCTATCTATAAGCTTCTAGGCACACTTGTGTTCTCATTTGAAAAGTTGTCCGGAGAGACCATAACCCATGGGCGGCGAAATAGTGGTAAGAGAGACATTTGAAATGTACACCAGTAAACGTTTAAAATTGTTGCATTATATCGCATGTGGATCTTTGTAGGGGTACATAGCATTTTCACCTTCCGTACAGCTCGGACTTTCATGTTCTCTGCTGGTTCTCATTTGAAAAGATGATCCGTAAAGACTACAACCCATGGGCGCCGAATTAGTGGTATGAGAGACACTTGAAATGTATACCAGTAAACGTTTAAAATCATTGCATTATATCGCATGTGGATCTTTGTAGAGATACATAGCATTTTCACCTTTCCTACACCTCGGTCTTTCATCTTCTCTGCATGTGACTAGACGCTGGTAAGTATAAATGTCGCTTCAGGCCTCACGTTGGAAAAATGTTTTAACTTTTTGCAGTATAGTCCAGCAAATTATAAGCCGTGAATGCAGCCTTTATTTAAGCCTGGAAAACGCCTAAAAGGCCGTAAATCAAACGTTTTTAAAAAGCTAACAAAAATATAATTGGTACATTTTGTTTGTCACTTCAAATAGTAAGTTGCATGCGGTACATTTTCCTATTTAAAGTAAAAGAAGTTCTTAAAATATATTTGAGTCTTTAGTTTTTCCTTACTTTTTAACAAATTTCCAATTAAGTGATTTATAATTAGTATTTTTAAATATATTTAGTTCTTAATTTTTCTTATATTTTAACAGATTTTCAATTAACTAGTTTATAATTAGTATTTTTAAAGAATTTGATTTTTAATTATTTGTTTTTAATAGATTGTATTTTTTATGAATTTAATCTATTTTATAAAATTTGAGGTTGATATTAAATTGTTTTTCTAATGTGGGCTGTAAGTTAGGAATTAATAAGAATAATTGTTTCTATTTTAGTTGAAATCATGGTTTCCAAAACTGAATTGTATCAATAAGGTTTGAAAGTATCCCTTTGTAAAAGTATAACCCTTTGAGTTTATCTTTGTATTTTGAATTTTTTCTTTAAAAAAATAAATTAAAAAGTTGTAGTCTCATTCTAGTCAACTTAGTTTTTTCACTTCTTTGGATTTTAAGTTAATATGTTAACATGCTTTATTTTCTAGGCAAAAGCATGCCCTTAAAAAATGCCAAATTTTAACATATGGTGAAGCTACTCCTCCTTAATATGAAGGAGGATGACAACAATAATATCACTTTTCACATTATTGTAATCTTTAATACTTCTTTGATAACAAGAGTATTTTTTAGATTTATTATGTTCTATGATCTATCATTAACATGAAAAGGAGAGTTCAAGGAGAAAATTTGGTGATTGCAGATCAGAATTGGATAATAAGATATGGTAGGAAGGTGTTTAGATAGCACAAGATTTAAGGAATGTGTTAAACATGAGGAAAAATATCTAGATAAGAATTAAATAATAGAAAAAAGAGAAGAATAAAACTAGAGAGAAAGGGAGAATAAAATATGAACCAATGAAAAATAAGTAAAAAGAAAAAGAGATATAATTATATAATTTAAAGATAAAAAAGATATATCTTTATATCTAAATATTTAATTAAAAAAATGAAATAAAATGATATAAAAATTATGAAAGATTATTTTAATGGTTTATATTTCAAAAAAATATATATAATATAAACATTTGTAAGTAAATAAAAGCACCTATATAATACAACAAAAGATAGAATTAAGAAAAATAAATAAAAATGAAGGGATATATGAAGATAAAGATCTTAAATAAACCTTAAGAAACAATAAACTATACAAATATAAATAGATAAAATGAATCTATCACTATCAAGAAAATAAATCTTGTGATTCTAATACATAGTGAAATGAGAAAAATTTACTATTATTATTGCAAAATGTAATGTAAATGTGAATAATTTATTGTCTTTATTATTATTGCATTAAGAATAAAAATTTATTAAGTATTGTGATACTATATTGGTGATCATACTGATATGAAATTTATGTCAAGCTATGTTTGCAAACTATGATGTAACTCCATTCTAACATTTTGATCCACAAAGGATTCATATAAAAGCATAATGGAAGCAAAGATAGGCTATATATTAATTAATTAAATATTTTTATAGTATGTAATGTGTATATCTATAAATTATAACATCTATAATTATATATTATAATTAGATTCTTAAAAATTTTGTCACCACATTAAATATGATCTTGTAATAAAACATTATTCTCATTAAAACTTCTACCAGGATGAATGCATGGTTATAAGAAATTTACTTCCTTAGGATGCTCGACACTCCATTAGTTATGCACTATCATTATTAGAGTATGAAGAGATGGTATCCTTCATAAAATTTGTGTGAGACCCCACTATCTATTACACTTGTTTACTCTGTGCTTCCTTGATGATATTATGATTTATCTTTCGATGTGTTTCTATGATTGGATAGTATACATGATTTTTGTGGATGATACTTCATTGATGTTCTTATGCTTATATGCTTTGTTTTGGTTATCATGGTTTTTTCATTATATGATGTATTTTAGTTAGTTAAATATTGTGGTGGTGATATTATTATTATCAAATGATTACATTATGTGGATATGCAAGTAGATGTTAATGAGATGGGACTTGATAAGTTAAGTGTTCACATATGATGGTTATTCAATTTTTAAAAATTTATTTGATCTCATAGATGATTATTGTAGATAGAATATTTTTGGAAAATAATAATTATTTCAAAATGTTATTAGATGCTTCAACTATCTTTTCTTATGATATACTAACAGTTTTGACAAGCTTCCAATAGGTAAAATTTTCCAATGGTGTTTGGGTTCACATAGCTACTTCGTTTTGTATTATGATCATGTGTTGTAATGTTGTGAGCATATTATTTTTGTGGTTCAATGTGTTGTGTGGTTATTTAATAATGTGAAATTATTTTTTTCTTGAATCAAACTAGGTTTGGCTAGATTATTGACAATATCTATTAAATATAGAAGAGAAGTGATAATTAATTATTCAATATCAATGAATTAGTTATGAATGTTAAGCTGTATAAAAGGGTCAACACTAGTGCAAATACATATGAAATATAATATAATTCATCATAATGTACTTCATCAACAATATTAACATCATCTATTGGTTTATTTGATAATTACCCAAAAGGTTGAAGATAAATGGCTTTATAAACCTATATTTGATAATGTAAATTTAATCAACATATTTTCTAAGTTCCTTTGATATGACTTAAAAACAAAAAATTCTATTATTATTCCAAACAGTCCCCCGACTGTAAGTCACCGACAGATACATAATTTTAAGAATTAAATGAAACTTGTACATAGATAGAAGGAAGAGATGAAGCAAATCACGTTAGGATACAATTAGAAAGAAAACACATGGCTCTACTGGGTTTGAGAGAAAGGACAAGTAAAAAACACAAATAATACATTTATTTCGCTCTGAGTGGAATAGTTACGTCGGATGGGCTAGACTTTTGCAGATCAGCAAGAGTTGAAATTTGCTCAGACACTTCTCCACTGCCAACTCCAAATAACTGAGTTCTTAAAACTTTGTGCAACCGCCCTACAAGCTGTTCCTTTATTGAATGAAAAGCCATTTCCAGTCTCTCCAACTGGTCTGTTGCGTTAACATTGTACATAAACAAACCATAATAGAGATCAAAGCTGTCACAAGCAGTGTTGTCTACAATTCGAAGCAATGATTCATATCCTTTAGTATCTATTGGTGTATACTTTAAATCCAATTTTTGTAACATCCTCCCAATAGTATGGGTAACAAATTGAGTTTCAGCAGCATTGCGATCATGCTCCGCACAGGACATCTCAACCATCCTGCAGCCTTCATTAGCAAATATGTTCAGAAAACGCTCACAACGCTCAGCTCTCAAGCCTTCTCCAATCCGAACCTTTTCATAGACCAAAGGAAGGCCGCTCCACCCAGCTTTCCCACTTTCGGGCCCAAACATAGGATGGGTGCACAAGATATCAAATTCTGAGGGAAGCAGTTGTAAGAATAGATTTCGTGGAAACTCTTTGACGGAAAGGACATCTGCAAATAATGTATTTCTCTTCAATCTTTGAGTTGGAAACGATCTCAACACAGACTCCGTTGATATGATAGATGAACAAAGCAATACAACCTCAGGATGCTCTTCACAGAAATCATCTTGATCCGTGTAAAAGGAAACTCCCATCTTATGTGCAACTTCACTATGATCTGTTCTAGAATAAGCGATTACTGTGTGACCTTGCCTGACCATGGTCTTTGCAAGAAACTGACCAAAATTGCCAAACCCCACAATGCCGATCTTTAACTTAATATTATTCTCAATCTCATCACTTCGCTTGGATTCATAATCAACTGGCTGCGCAGCATGCAAACCTATTACATTCACATGCCTTGAAAGGCGACTCTGTTTTCCATTTTCTTTCTTCTCCTGGAAAACTGTGATTTTTGGCTTTGTGTATCCTATTTTAATGGGCACTAAAGTCTGTCTGATAACCAAACAAGGCTGCGAGAAACGAAAGGAAACAATAGAAAGTTGGATTGAAGCAGCCATTCTAAACTTGTGCCTTACTTTACAGTACAGATTCAAATGAACAAACGAGAATGGCAGACAGCTCAAAACTCTAAGTAATCTTATAGGTACAAATGCTATTTATAGCTTATTATTATTTCAAGCGATGAACATAATGTACCAAATTTTGTTGTCGGTATAACAGCCTCTTGAACTGTATATCGGTAAACGTTCTCTAAATTTGTTGCATTCCACATGTGCATATTTTATGTGCTCTTCTGTTTCGATACTGTTTTTTGAACAACAAAGAAATGATGATCGAAAAAGAGCGTTACAGCGTGTGTATTATTCCATACCTTTCAGGTGAAGTTGGATCTGAGTAGGCAGCCGCTTGATTTTCTTCCAGCATGGAAAACGTCTAAGATTGGAAAAAACCCTAAATAAAACGTTTTAACTTTTCCGCCAGTGAGAAACTCCAAGACAACAAAGATTAGTACGTCTCCGATAAGCTCCATGGGGTACATTTTATCCAACTCAAAAGACATGTCTTTTTCTAATTTATGGTATGTTTATATATAGTACTTTGCATATAAAACTAGCATATATACTAGTAGTTGCTTGTAGTGACATGCAACGATGAGCCAATAGACATTGAAGTCCAAATGTTAGGGATTTGTACATGCATAGAAGGAATTAGAGAGTCACAAAAGCTCGCCAACGAAAACCCTAGTCATAGTCTAACTCACAACTCTCATAGTAGGTAAGGCCACATAATGACACCCAACAATGCCTTACAAAAAATTGCACAGACTATTTAATTGATTCGCTATGTTTTCTCAAGTTTTAAATGGCAGGTGTTAATACAACCATTGCCACTATACAAAAACTAAACAACAATTTTGGCATAGATTTTGGCATCAACATATAATTCATAATCCCCAATAAAAGAAAAATTGGTAAAATCCAAGCTTCACATGATGAAAGAAAAAATGGTATAATCCGACATAAATACTGAATAAAAGTTATAGATTTCCAGACTGATAGTAATACCTTATACAATGAAAAGAGTATAGTATGGAAAGACCATGTGTAGTAACAAAAAATGATTATATGAGAGACTAGGTTTTCATATCTTTCCGCTATTCAATTAGCCAATCATAAAGCAACACAATCCAAAATGAAGACAAGTACTATCTCAATCTGCAGATCATGACTACACGCTTGTTTACCAGTCTTTCTAAAGCTAAGGGAGAGACATCTTTCTTTTCAGACATTCTAAAGAAGGCCTTTCTAACCGTTAAGGCCACGTTGTTGCCTCTCCACTAGAGGTATCAAGGCGATTAGTTCTTGCTTCAAGCCCGACATACCATCTCTAGGAAAAGTTAAAACAAGTTGCAAGATAATAAAACCCACTTGCAGCTCAACATTCCAAGATTGTTTATAGCAAAAGAAAAGAAGAAATGAAAACAATTTGTTGAATACAAAAAAGGATTGAAGAATAACAATGGAATACATTCATTGCCTCTCACGAGAGGCATCAAGACAGTAGTTTCTTCTTCAAAAGCATTTTATACCATCTCTAGGAAAGAAGTTAAAACAAGCTACAAGATATAAAACCCGCCAAACTCAACATTCAAGATTGTTTTATAGCAAGAAAAGAAGAAATGAAAATAAAGAGTTTATTTGAATACAAAAAAGTTGAAGAATAATGAAAAGCATAAACTAAAGAGAAACTAACATACCATCGTTTCAGTCGAATAACAATAAAAGAAGAAATGAGAAAAAAGTAAATAGAGAATCAGGTTGTTTTAGTCCTAACTTTTAGGTGGAAGCTAGATTAATGAAGAAAAAATATCTGATAGGGAAGTTGGTTCATCAAGAAGGAGATTTCCTGATCTCATAAGCCAGTTGACACCCTTTCTCATTAACTCATACATGGTTGTACTTATAAACTATGTACTATGTGAGAGATATGAGATATTGTTATTTGTCATGTTGTATTTTTCCATTTATTTATGATATAGGTCAGTATGTTTGCAAATCTATTGTATGCAAAACTCTTAGAGTATATACTAAAGCTAATGCAATATGTTCAGGATTGTCATAGGAAATTAAGTAGTTTGATCGCAATAAGGTGGTTATCAACTCTAATTTGGAGACAGAAAGGAGATGAGCACTCTAGACATCCACTGAAATTGCATTACTTTCATCTGAATTCTCTTATAGACCTCTTTTATCATGTTCCATTCAGCTATCACCAATAGAGTACATCAAATTTAATATGAGATGAAAGAATAGACTTAGAGGACTTTGATATAATATTCGAAATATCACTAATAGATTTCTAGGATGCATTCGATTCTGTAGGGAAGGGAAAAGAAAAAGAAATTTGTAACTACCAACATTGTTTAGTTCCAAACCCTTTCATGAGTATCGAGGATGGTTTTAGTGCCACACCCATCCTTAATAACTTTTATAAATAGCTTTGGAGGTTATAGTCTTCCTATACAATAACATGCAGATATTTCGAGTTTAATATTTTCATTACCCATCCTAGCCTACATACTTTCCCTCATCAGTCATATTTACATCAAGTCTGTAATACTTTCTAGTAACATCACAAATTAAAGAAGCATAGAATTTTATTTGTATGCAAAATAGATTTACTACATATTAGTAAGGATCATTAAAAACAAAGCCTTTTCCTATCATACAATTACTTGATCAGGACCAACTAATACTAATCTATTCCTCACACTTGTATTTTTTCACAGTCAAATCTCTAGCACTACTGGCCTATTAGGGAAGATAAATAAATATCTTAGCTCGATTTCAATTTGAACTTTTCCTTATCCAAGTTTACAAAGTCATATTTAACTAACTTTTATCATGCAGATTGATCATTAGCCTCTATATTTTACAGAATAATAATGTTGTTTTCTCCTTATCAGATAACAAAAGAGGCTAACAAAAAGATAACAATTATACTTTAACATTCTGACCTATGCATGAGTTATATTTTCTTGAGTAGACGACAGATCTTTTGATGAAGAAGTTTGTCAAAACCTTCAAGATCTAAAGTCTGCAATGCAGCTAAAATGTTGCATATTTTAGTGATTTCCTGATAGTCAGGAAAATGTTCTAACTGATCAATGCCTCAAATAAGCCACAATTATAAGTTGTGAATAAACTCTCTAAGGAAATCAAATAAAGATTAATCTAAGTTTAGATAATTCGAGCAAACAACATTGAAAACACACAAAAAAAAATATACCTTGGTGTATAAGTATGAAATATTTTGTCCTTTGTGGTGTAGACATTTGGCACTAACTACATCAAGCCCCTCATTTTCCAACGCAAGGAGAATATCAGACAAGACAACTTGACATTTTAACGAGCTTGTTGCAACTTCAATACCTGAACCAATAGCCATAATTTTCGCAGAAAGAAAAGACTATGATCCACTAATAAATGTAAAAACATTACAATTTTTCTCTTCACAATTAGATATGGAAAAAGTTCCAACGTCCTGTCATCTCTTGTCAAGCTCATTTACATGTTCCTTTAGATGCTAAATGTACTCAGCAGCTCCCTCGATTTGATCTGACAGTGATCGTCTTCCCTGCACAACACACTTCTTCTACTGTAAGATGACCTAAATATGACCCAAAGCGATCCACCAAATTTTCCCAACAAAAAAAACAAGATATTTCCTTACCAAAATGTGTTCTTTTGGAAGTAAAGATCTCAATACGGAAACCCTTGTTTTCGTGTCAATCCGCCTCTTCCTTTCAATAAACTTGTGTATCTGTTTGGGATTGGCATTAGGATTATACTCCACGAAAATTATGCTGGCTACACTTGCAAAGTATAAAGAAGAAATAAAAAAATCATCCTAATAAATATTGTGTTGTAATCATTAAAGTACAATTTGAAAAAATTGTAGAGGAAATATAAGTTCCTTAGCATGCCTCCATTTATGGAGTTGGAGGAGAAGAGGTGCTTGAATTCAAAAGGTACAGTGGTGTGTTCATTTGGATGTTTGGTTGTAGGGAGGGTGTTGGAGATAACGACGCATCCAAGGTTATGGGCCGGAACACTAAGAGGGGGTGAATCAGTGTCAAAACTTTTTTTCCAATTTCAACCTAGCTTTTTTAATTCTGATTTCCTTTTCTTTCAACAATAGAGTAGAGTAATCACTTTTGAAAGCACAAAGATATGACAACATTAACTCAGTCTATTAGACAACTTATGAAAATATGATTTGAGTGAAATATATTTCATTTGCCAAAATAGTTATGGTTGACATTAATTAAGAATCAAGGCATGATGATAGTGCAAGTGCAACACATAAGACTGTGCAAAAGATGATCAACATTATTGACTAACTTCTTAAACAATTGATTTGAATGCAGCTTTAAAGTCAAGAAAGGTATTGAGACAACAAACACCTTTTGCACATTATAACTATTCTTGAGCAATGAATCAAATGAGAACTTTTAAGCTTCCTTTTGAATTAGATTCTTCAACAATGACTTGTGCAAGATATTTGAACTAAATATTTAGAGATATGAAGGAACTATCATTCAACAATGTTGGTACATTAAAAGTATCACAATCGAAACATTATGACATCAAAATAAAAGAGACCTTAAGGACAAAAGGTTGCTAAAATTGGAAAGCTATCACAGGGGTAGAAAAACCACTCCTAAACTTCCTTCTTTTGACAATCTTCAAAGCCACTATTAACAATGACTTATAAGGCTAATTTTGAGCACCAACTCCTCATTTTTGAAACACACCACCGATTTCAAAGGAGCACCAACCTCAAATTATTTTCGAACAATAATAATATCCGGAGGATCTCTCTATTATTTTCCAGTAAATGAAAACTCAACACTCTTATCTACCCTAATACCCTAGAATCAACTCTTGTATTACAGGTTTTTCCAATACATCTCTTGATAAAAGCCAAAATAACTCTCTCAGAATTACTGGCCAGTAGCATCTTCACTATTTTCAACATTGGTTTTATATACATTTCAAGTATGTCTACTATGAAGCAATCTTCAAAAAGCATTTTTCACAAGATTCTGAAACTCTCTTGCTAATTTTTGAATATGAAGTTGAATCATGATAATCTATCGATGATGGTAAAAATCCAAGTAACACCTATCCAGAGAGCTTTAATTTCTATGCTAAATCAGGAGATTTCAAATTGTAACTGATAGATTTTCATGAAAACCACGAATGCCCACTAACAAAAAATCATAACCTCTAAAATCTCAGAGAATATTTTTCCAGAGATTCGATGCCAACCAAAGATGTCAGCATGCAACTATATCTAGAAAAAATCACATGTCGGCCACAGTGACAAAGTTTGTTAGTCGTTCACCGAGACATCCAGATAGTCCTACTGAAGGCAATTAAATCGCCAGTCATTCCCCTT
>VDFB02073003.1:0-57552 GCA_007258455.2 Sequoia sempervirens
GGTTTCAGCCTATGGGATTGAGACACACATTTCTAACATGTCTCAATGCTTACTATAACTTTTTCCTACTGCATATGCTTCCCTCTTATGACAGTCCTTTTGCATACTATACGTGTCTTTACCTTTGATCTTTGTATCTAACTGTGGTTGCATCTTGTCTTATTTTCTTGTCACTTTTGACCTTGTTTCTCTCATCCAATGGTCAATCGGCATCTTGATCTCCTTTTGTAGACACGAAAATTATATTGATTGATATCGTGCACTTGATCCTGATTTACTAACACTAGTTCTTCCTTAATTATATTCTTTGCTAATCAGTTAATTAAATAATCCTTATTTGATTAAATTCATCATAATTCCCCTTTTAATTAAATCAATCCCTTTATTTGATTAAATCATTATCTTCTTTTAATTAAATAAATCATTTTATTTAATAAAGTCGTCTTCCTTTAATTAAAGAAATTAACCTTTATTTGATTAAATCTAACATCATCCATTTTAATTAAATAATTCAAACTTTGTTTAATTAAGTCTAATATTCATTATTTCTTTCATTTTGATTTATTTAAATCCAAAAATCTAAGTCAAATTGTCAAATCATCTAATCTCCATCTAAGTTAATTAAATCCTGATTAACTCTAACTCTAATCCATCAAATCCTCTAGAATTTTCAACTTGCATGAGTAAATCAATTTATTGATTTATTAAATCCTCAATTTTCATTCAAAAAGGAATCTCTTTGGAATATTCCTTCATTTTGAATTCTCCCTCCAAAGGGACTTGTCCTCCAACTTGGAATTTATAACTCTTACAAGTCCTTTTTCTTGAGCCAAGTGGCATTAATTCTTCTTCCATTCTGTCTTGTGTAAGCCACCTTTTAAATTTCAAATTTTTGCCTAATTTCATTTATTTGCACATTGATGAAAATGTGCTCCACCTCTCTCCACTTCCATGTTGACAAGTGGCACAATGCCATTGGCTTATGTTTAGTCCCACATCGTTCATATCTTTCATTCCTCCATCCTTCTTTCCTATAATTGGAGGATTCTTCTATTGATTTTGGATCCACAACTTTATGCAAAGTCATTAGCTACACATTTTATGCAGGTTCATCCATTGTTCATCAAGGTTTTCATAGCATTTTATCACCATAGCTAGGTTATTTCAAATTTCATCAAGGAGCACCATTGTTCATCATCAAAGCTTGCAAGGAATTGGGAAAGATCTATTTTACACATCAAAATAGCACCAATTCCCCCATGGGATGAGGGGTTTGAGCATTTGAATAGGATTTAGATTGATTTTACATTATTTCTTTACTTTATTTCTTCTTCATTATGCTTCAAATGAATCTCATGGGGAATGCTAGTTTAGATTTGAATAATTGACTAACATTGTTTTGTTTGTTCATGTTTGTGCAGGTCTAGAGCTTCCATTCACATTTTGGCACTAGGAGGGAAAATCTTTGGAAATTAACACGTTTTTTGGTCAAAATTCCACTGTTTTCAAATTTGTGTGTGTCTACAAGAAAGATCGATGCTGTAAAAATCAAACAATGATGCTATTAGTCCAACATTGCTATTTAGTGACATTTTCAACCCTCCAAAATGCAATGCTCCTATCATTTTCCTAAGGGCCCGATCCTTCAAACTCCAAAGAGAAATGCTTTGTGAAATAGCAACACAATCGTGATATCTTTTTTTCCATAGACTACCGCTAGTTTCACCAAAGTGTCGTTGACCTTCTCTAAACAATGACGCCTTTATAGATTGCACAGCTGGGGTGGGGTAAAAGTCTACCTTCAAGTTATTTTTAACATGTGCTTTTTGTCTTTGATCAATTTGAACTTTTAACCTATTTTATGTCTTTGTTTTCTATGGATTAATCAATTTTTGTAGGTTGAAGTGATCAAGAGGGAAAGGAGGAAAAAAGGAAAAGGTTTTCTATGGCACTATCATATGATTGTATCAAGTGTTTTTAGACACTTTGGTAGCAATTATAATCCCATTTAAGGCTTTTTTTCTCTTCAAATAATCCCATTTAAGGCTTTTGTTCTCTTCAAATTTTTAGGACTCGATACATTTCATTTGGGTTTTAAAAATAAAAATCAAATGGTTAAAAAGAACTTTAGGAACTTACTAGAGTTGGTTTTGGATTTTAACAATTGAACAAGAAAACTTCACACTTCATCTTGGTGCTTAAAAAAAATCCATTATTGCTTTGAGGATCTAAAATGAGCATGTGTTTTTCATGTTTGGTAATATTTTTTACAAAGTAATATCATTTAATAGACATATGTACTTCTCTCACGCTTCACGAAAATCTTGCGAATAAAATTCTTTTGGTGATATTAAGTTGTATAAAATATTGCCTCCACATTTCAATTTGGGCTCTTAAAATTGAACAAATCTTAATAGTGTGAGATGAGTATATTGTGCATGTTCTCTCTTTGTTCACACAAACAAAGATTGATCAAACTACAAATGTTCCTTCTTTCTTTTGTTTACCATTAGAGGGTCCTGCCTAAAACCAATTTGAAGGTGACTCCAACAGGTTTTTCACTCGGGCCAGTATAAAAATGGATAAGACTAAATTGTCAAGGCCTCATGGTATGTAGGCCTTAGCCATATAGTGTCTTTTAGAATGGGGTACTATCTTAAAAAGTATAAGCGCCCCTAGTAGGATTGGTTAAAGTATTTAGTGCCTTGCTAGATGCTCACAAGGTGTCATGTCCCTGATTACCCTGATTAAGAACCAATCTATTTAGAAGCCCAAATCCTTAACTATTTGTTGGTGCAAGAATGGTCTATCTAAAGCCACCCCATATTCTTGTGATTCTTTAGTAGAGATGAGAAGTATGCCATGGGAGTTTCATGGGTATTGAAGCTTGGCCAACCCGAGAAGTGAGTGCACTATAAGGGGGATCCTATGTGGTCAAGCTTCTAATCACCCACTAAGAATGAGTGCAGCTGGATTAATCCAAGTGGGAATTCAACAAATATTGTATCCTTCTATCCTAGGGATTGTGCAATCTTTGAGTCAGTTACACACTTTGCTTGGATCTAAAACATTGGAAAAAAAAATTCAACATGATCATCAAATTTAAAACCCTTTAGGAGGAGAAAATACCTTTGAAAAAATCCAAGTGCTATTGCTTGCCCTAGGGATTCCATCCTTAGAGGATTCTAAGTATTTGGATTTATATCTCAATTTTCTCTTACTAAAGTCAACATTAGGGAATTATTTCCTTGATTTCCTTGATTTCCACATAAAGGACTTTGTGGGATGAAAAGAAATTAAGACATTAGGCATTTAGTTTGAAAAGGTAAGAAAGAATGTGTTTGTGGTAAAAAGAACTCATTAAGCAAAGATAAGAACTATTGAACCCCACACATGTGTTGTTCCAAATGATTTCCCAAAAGATCAAAATTTGAACACCAAAGTCTAAAATTCTTAGTCCAAGAGCTCTCAAGAAAAGTTTGTCTATGCTTTACAAATTTAGAGAGAGATTGGTCTTCAACTTTTACAAATGTGCATCAAAGAACAATCCAAATTTGTATTCATTTTACTATTGTCAAAATCCAAGACTTTTCCAAAGGTTTGAGTATCTCACATAGGAAGTATAGCATGTTCTTCAACACCTAGGTCTTGTAAACAAAAGTCTTTCTAGGTTCACTTAGGATAAAAATCAGCACTCTCATCCATCCCCCAAACATCAATCAAAATACATCTCACAAACAACTCTTATAAATCTTGAAAAAATACTTCATACTAGACTTTGGTAAAATCCTCTTGAATGAAATCAAAATCAGCTTTGTTTAACTAAGTGGGTGTGGATTCATCCTTCTTCATACACTTAGTTAGATTATCACCTTGTGGAAAAATTTATTCCAAGACAACATCTAACCTCTTGGAGTTTATGAGTCCATTGTCAAATCCAAAATCAAAATCAAAATCAAATCAAATCAAACCAAATCAAAAATAAAAATCCAACATCAAAATCCTAAAGTCCTAAAGTTTAGTATCTCCTTCAAGGTTCCTTAAGAGTTTAATCATTCACAAATCATACATCTTTCATCTATATCATCACCATCCTTTGATCCTTAATATCTTAGAATTTCTTTTTTGTACCTAAAGTTTAGATCAATCCAAGGAGTTAGAGGGTAACCTCCCACATTCCTAAAAATTGATCCTTATTTTATGGTCCAAACTAGATCTCAACACAAGAAGAACATGGAAATGAACAAAGAAACATCCAGTTCAAGTGACTTGAGTCAAACCACACCCAAAATCAATCCCATTGGGTCTAGCAATCCCACACTCAATCTTCCTCCACTTCCACAAGATTCTCAAGAAGAAGGTGGAAAAGTGGTGGATATCACCAATAATGTCCTAGGGATGACTCAAGATGAAATCATAGAAATGGTCCAAAATCCTAAGACTCACAAAATTCTCAATGCCATGATGAGACTAAATCCTTCACAATACATGCTAGAATTGGAAAAATAAGTGGCTAAACTACCTTCCGATTATGATGTAAGCACTATTGCGGAGAAACCTCTTGGGATTATGCCATTGGTCTCATTCACACCTTCATTCCAAAGCATCATTCAACCCATCCCACAACCCACATCATCCCTTTCTCCAACTCAACCAATTTTCAACAAGGGGAGCTCATTGTTTCATGCTCTTCAAACACATCCCCTTGTGAACAACCAAGACTTGGATGAAAACACCATCTTGGGTCAATTCATTCCTAAGAATCTAAAACACCCATACATTTTTCTCATCTTTGATGACCCCAATGACCCATCCTCTTTTCACACAACACTGACATATCCTCTCAACACACAAGTCTCTCTCCCCATGACTTCACTAGGAGAGGGTGGATTATTTAGACAAGGGGGAATCTTTGATCCCTCATCATCATCATTTCCTCAAGGGAATACACCACCCATCTTCCCACCATTTCCACCTCTACCATTAACATCCACACCACTCCTCATTTTAGGGAAACCCCCTTTACCAATCCTTAATCAACAAAATCAAAGCAATCCTCTAGTCATGAATCAAACCATCATACAAAATCCTCTGATCATGCCACCAATATCGCAACAACAGGTGGAAACAATCCAAACCACACAAGAAATTTCTACACCATCCATAAACATGGTCTCTCAAGGACCAAGCATATCAATCACACGATCTACCACACAAAATCATATCATCAATCCAACAGTACCTCTCAGCACAACATCTCACACAATTCTAAATCCTCCACCACCACCACCAAAACCAAACATGGCAAACCAATATAGCATCACATTGCAAGCAGCTCAACAAGCCTACCAAAAGGAACTTCAATAGTTCCAAAATCAACAAGCTACGCAAGTTGTAGAACAAGTTGATCAACAAGCACAGACATAACAAGCCTCACAAAAAACACAAGCTTCCCAATATCAAGCTTTATTGCAACAAAAACAAGCCACCCAATCTGCTCAGGCTACACAAATAGCTCAAGCTGCACAAGTTGCACAAGCCGAACAAGCTGCCCAACAAGCTCAAGCTCAAGCGCAAGCCCAATATCAAGCTCAACAATCACAAGCACAACAACAATACCAAGCACAACAACAAGCAACACAACAACAAGCAGCTCAACATCAAGCATATCAATAAGCCTTGCAATAGTACCAAGTGCAACAAGAAGCAACCCAATTACTAGCCCAACAACAAGCATTGTTGGCACAACAACAACAAGACCAACAACAAGCATTGTTGGTGCAACAACAACAAGACCAACAACATGTGTTGTTGGCACAACAACAATTAAAAGCATATCAACAAGCATTGATCACACAACAAAGCTTGCAATAAACTCCCAAGTGCATGCAAAACACCCCACCTATCACTCGAATAGTTCAACCACCTCAAAACACATTCACTCTACCTCTCGATCTGCAAAATGACATAACAACACAAATCAAATTGCTTTCACAGCAAGTGCTAGACCTCCAATCTATGAAAATAATGAAAACACCAAGCAATTTGTACCCCTATCCATTCGATATGAGCCTCACGATGGTACCATTCCCAAAAGGGTTTGAAATACCTAAATTCAACAAGTATCATGGGACAGGAAACCTTGAAGATCACATCAGGGAATTCTAGGTACATTGCATGGAAGTTGCATATGAAAAAACATATCTAATGTGATTTTTTCCTTGAAGTTTGGTTGGGCCCGCCATGGAATGGTTCTCTCGCCTCTCTCCTGGAATCAAAAAGCTCCAAGAAATCATGGATGTATTCATATAGAACTACGCATTCAACATAGGTATGGATGTGAGTCTAGAGGAACTACTAGTGCTTAAATAAGCTAAGGGGGAAACATTTTCTTCCTTCTTACAATGATGGTGATCTAAGGCCAACAGGAGCAAATGGACCATGCCAGAAAAACAACAAATCTGCACCATCATTGTCAATCTCGAGAAAACCTTGTCCTTCCATCTAAAAATGCAATGTATCACTACATATGACCATTTGATCCCCAAGGCGCTCAACATCGAAAGAACCCTTATTGCACAAGGGGGAAACCCACATATCAAGAATATCAAGACAATCACCCATCCACCAATTACAACAAAAAACCTCACACATGGGCAAAGAAAAAAAATGTCACTAATGATGGTATGGTTGATGCCAAGGTCATAATCAGTGCTCCAAAACAAAACACTCAATCATACCAACAACTGTAAGGCAACAATCAAAACAACACACAAGCCAATACAGTATCAAAGCAACCACCCAATAATCAAGTCAACAATCTGAATAATCAAGGGGTCCATCCCCATGGAACAAATATTCCCCCAAGCAAAAGTACACAACCCTTAAGGAATAAATTAAATTTGTCATGAAGAAACTGGTACAAGAGAACATCAATAAAATCCCCATCTATGATAATTATCAAGAACCCCAAGTGAAACCACCATGGTACAATGAAAACCACCTTTGTGATTTTCATAAAATCAAGGGACACACGAAGGCCAGTTGCATGAGACTAAAAATTTTGATTCAAGACCTTATCGATGATAAATTCATAAACGTTGAAGAACTTGTAGGAAATCAAGACCTAAAGATATACACAAATCTGATGCCAGACCACAACAAAGGGAATAACCATGGAAAGGAAAAGTATGACAATGTAAACCATGTTTACGATCATGTCATCACATCCCTAGATGAATGGGTCACTATTGTTAATGTTAAGGGAGCCAACGCTGATTGTGGCGTTACCGCACGTGGTGAAAAAGTTACCATTGTTGGATCATCATAGCCACCTAGGGAATCCACCTCAAATCCGAAATATGTTCCCAATGGTTATAATTTCTTGGACTAGCTGAAAAGAACCCCCACTCAAATCTCCATCATGGAGTTACTGAATATTTCGCACGCACATAGGAAAATCCTAGAGGAAGCATTGGCTTCATCCATCTCCATAGATCTTGATGATGACCAGTTCCAAGCTATGGTCAGAAACATCACCACCCCACATCTCCTCACATTTTATGATCATGACCTCCCAACACAACCATTTCATAACCGTGCACTCCATCTCAAGGTCTTGGTGGATGGGGGTGCAGGTCTAAATATTTGTTCTCTCAAATTAATAAATAATTTGGGGTTCTTTGAGGACATAATTGAAAAAGGTAAAGGTATAACAATCAAGGCATATGATGATCAGGAAAGAGTGTCTTAAGGCACTATTCAACTCCCTATTCAAGTAGGGCCAGCCATCATGGAAACCACATGCTAGGTCCTTGACCTTGATTTACCTTATAATATCATTTTGGGGCATTCATGGATCCATGGGATGCAAGCTATCACATCCACCTTCCATCAATGTGTCAAGTTTCCCTATCAGAATCAAGAGGTCACAATCCATGGTGATCCTAAGCCCTTTTATTACTACAAAAGTTTGGAAGCAAAGTACTAAAAAAACCCCTAGGTCCCAAAGAATGATGAAGGTCCTTCAACCCCATATGTAGACCCAACTACTTTAGCCTCCACTTCTAAGACAAAGACACCCACCATTCCTGATATCTCTAAAATCAAAGTCATTATCTGAGACAATGGGTGAGGGGATATCAAAATGAAGAAGAGTGATTTTGTAATAGGAGAGTTACCTCAATCTCCTAGGTCTCATGGGCAGCCCTAACTGATTGAAACATCATCCCAAACTTTTAAATCATACCCCTCCAGATTCAGATGTTGTGGAGACCTAAGTCAAGAAGTGGTCGATGAGAAAGACATATCAAGCTTGTTGTACCAATATGAAAGGACTGTGCCTGATCTTCCCATGGATGATAGTAGCAAAGGATTACAAATGATGCTTGGTATGGGTTATAAAAAAAATAAGAAAATTGGGAAAAATGACAATGGTATTCTAGTACCTATCATTCTTGAGAATCGTATAAGAAATATTGTCCTCAGATGTACCCCTTCGAAGGTAACCATACTTGGAAGAGGTACCCTAGTTAAAATAGTCAAAGCTCCCCCTTAGTTATCGACATCTGCTCTTCAGTTACCAGTATCCAGAGGTAGAGTCATAGATAATTTTACCTTTGACATAACTGATGTGTGCAATGATGAGGATCCCATAACTAACTTATCCATGCTATTCGAGGATTCTTCCCTTCTCATGATTAGTACCCTATCTTTTAATTCAAACAATCAAACCCATGAGATAAATAGTTTATCCCCAACTCATGGATTATGACCAATGAGGACCACCAATTTTGGATACATTCAAAACTGATGAGGCACTCTCAGAATTCATGGGATTGCGAGATACTATAGCATGTGGGGATCACAAATCTAGGTTCAACATCATGCTAGAAAAACATTCCTATTATGGGGAAATGATTGAATCCTTCAGTCACAAAAGTGAAAATTTGAGAATAATTTCTAGGTCTTTAAGTGAAAACCACACTGTGACACTCTCTGACTCAAAAATAGTAAAAATAAAGGATGCATCCAATGGTGAAAACCTCTCTAAGGAACCGGAGGATGAAGGATTCAATCTTCCCCTTAGTGCTATTCATTAGGAGAAGTCAGTAGTCTTAATAGAAAAGTACAATCCAATCAACCTCGGATCAAAAGAAATGCCACACATAACCTTCTATGTAGAATCTCTTTTGATAGAAGAACAAGAAATCTTGGCTACTTTCCTAAGGGAAAGAAAGGTAAAATTTGCATGGACCTATGTTGACATGCCTGGGCTTGATCCAGAAGTCATGGTTCACCATCTAGCTATGTATCTAGAAGCAAAACTAGTAAGGAAAAAGTTGAGAAAGATGCACCAACAAATAGCATTGTTGGTCAAGATGGAATTATTTAAGCTCCTAGATGTTGAGTTCATATGGTTGATTGATTATCCAGGGTGGGTTTCAAATCTGGTTCCTATTTCCAAGCCCATTGGGGGCATCCACATCTGCACTAACTTCAGAGATTTGAACAAAGCATGTCCCAAGGATGACTTTCCTCTCCTAAACATTGATATGATCATGGATATGACAACATGACATGAAATTATATCACTAATTGATGGATTCTTAGGGTACAATCAAATCATGATAGCTAAGAAGGACCAACACAAAATGAATTTCACTTGTTGATGGGGGACATATTGCTGGAATATGATATCGTTTGGGTTGAAAAATGTAGGAGCTACCTATCAGAGGGCCATGACACTAATCTTCCATTCTATGATTCAAAAAACTATGGAAGACTATGTGGATGAAATATTGGCCAAGTCAAAGAAATGTTGAGATCACATACCATCTCTAAGCTCCATCTTTGATAGGCTAGAAAAATACAAATTTAGACTCAATAAAAAAAAGTGTGTCTTTGGGGTACAATCAAGCGAGATCCTAGGGTACATTGTATCTATGAGGGGAATCGAGGTTGATCCCACCAAAGTCAAATAAATCCTTGAGATGGAGGCACCAAGAACATTGAAGCAATTAAGGGGTTTGTCGGGAAGACTCCAGTCCATCCGTTGGTTCATAGCACAACTAGAAGACAAGGATATCCCATATTCTCATCTACTCCACAAAGGGATAGCATACAAATGGGACAAGAAATGTGATCAGGCATTCAATAAAATCAAGGAGTATTTACTCACACCGCCAATTCTTATGCCACCAATTCTAGGAAAGCCCTTGATCCTATATATATCTGCAACAACAACAACCCTTGGCACTCTCTTGGCACAACATGATGAAAACGGGAAGGAAAGAGCTATTTACTACATCATTCAAACCATGGTGGTCCATGAACTAAATTACACATCAATTGAGAAAGCTTTCTTAGCCATCATGTTCACAACATAGAATTTCAGACACTATATGCCAACACATCAGATAAAACTCATTGCAAAGATAGACCCCCTCAAGTATTTTCTTTCTAAAGCAACACTCACAAGGTGAATGGTTAAATGGGTTATGATCTTGATAGAACATAACATTTAGTATGTGGAACACAAGGCTATTAAAGGGAAAGCAATTGCAAATCAATTTGTAGAAGCACTAATATATTCAAAGAACACACTTATATCAGAGTTCCCCAATGAGTCCATCTTTAACATAAGTGTGGAAGATCACTGGAAAATGTATTTTTATGGATCCTACACACAACATCGGTCAAGAGTTGGGTTCTTTTTCACTACACCACAAGGAGATTGCATACCTAAATCATATAAGTTGTCTTTTCCATGCACAAATAACATTGCAAAATATGAGGCTCTTGTCATAGGGTGGAGAATTGTAGTACAATGGCAGATCATGGCAATCAAAGTTTATGGAGACTCATAGCTTATCATCAACTAGATAAATGATGAGTATCAAGTAAAGGATGACAAATTGACTCCATACAAGAAACTAGTGTAAATTCTTAAAGAGTTCATTGATATCAATTTGAGTAGCTACCAAGGGAAAATAACAAATTGGAAGATGCTATGGAAACAATTGGATTGCTACTAGATGTCTGACACAATGTACCAAAGTAAGAATTCCTTGTAGAGCAGCTTCTCGTACTAGCATTCGAGGTATGAGAGTCTAAATTTGTGTTTGAAATAGTTAGTCCCAGTGATCCTTGGGATCATGATATATACACCTACTTGAGAATAGAAGTCCTCCCCATTGATATAACCCCGAACCTTAAAAGAAAAATCGTTAAGAATTCATCCCACTTTGTCATCTTAGGAGACACCCTATACCATAGGATTATTGAACGAACCCTATTATGATGCCTTAACACCGAGGAAGCTTTGACTGCCTTAATCAAGGTAGACAACAACATTTGTGGTTCACATTTGAGTGGTATGACCTTGGCTAAGAAACTGTTGAGGATTGGGTACTAATGGCCTACAATGGAGAAGGAAGATCACGAATATTTCTAAAGGTGTTTATAGTGTCAGCAGCATGGGGATCTCATCCATGCACCAGCTTAGGAGCTCCACCCAATCATTACACCTTGGGCCTTTTCATAATGGGGGCTTGATCTCATTGGAAAAATCACCCCCACCTCATCCAGTGGACATAAGTTCATCATCACTGCCATGGAGTACTTCATGAAGTGGGTGGAAGCCATTCCCATGATCTATATCACAGGAAAGCAAATATCCAAGTTCATCCTGAATTACCTAAATTTCCACTACGATGTTCCTCAAGCCATTATCTCAGATAACTAGATGCCTTTCAAAAATTAGGATGTTCGAGATCTATTCCAACAATTCAAAATCCAACATCACTTTTCCACTCCATACTACCCTAAAGGAAATGACCAATTTGAGCCTACAAATAAGACCATCTTGAAAATCCTAAAGAAGATAGTCAATGACGCTGGTTGTGACTGGCATCTATAGTTGAATCCTGCCTTATGGGCCCACCAAACAAGTATTCACACACCAATAGGTTCCACCCCTTTCTCCTTGGTCTACATATCAAAATTCATCCTCCCTATTGAGATCAAGCTCCCATCCCTAAGGATATCATTGCAGAATCTTATTACAGATGAAGAATATTGGGTATCATGGTTGAATGACCTAGAATTGTTGGATGAGTGGCGCATGGATTCCTTAAACCATTTGCAAGTCTACCAAAACCATCTCAAGAGAAGATACAATAAGAAGATCAAGAGTTGGACCTTTCAAGTTGGAGAGCTCATGTTGAAGGAGAATCAGAAAAATGTACCAAATCCAAATACCAAGGGCAATTTTGAACCCAACTGGTTAGGACCCTTCATTTTCACAGTAAACTACAAATCAAGGGTGTATCAGCTATCAAAACTCGAAGGGGAACCTATGTAGGAGCTAATGAACAACTCCCATCTCAAAAAAATTGTATGCCTAATCTTACAAGGTGTAAATCCAAAAATACAAAAAAAAAATTAAAAAAAACATAAAAATCCAAAAAATAAGAAAATGGATTGAAAACAGTAAAGAAAAAAATAGTCCTCAAGTGAAAACCACTCAAGTGGTGCTTTGGGCAAGTACCTTGGTGAAAACCTAGCAATCAAGTGCCTTGTGCAAATAAGCACTTTCTATCCACCAAGATCACTATGGCTTGTTCTGTATCATCCATCCCTAATGCTTCCATATCTCCATCACTCACCCATCCACGTCTGCATCATACCTTGATCCTATGTTTGTATCATGATCCCTCCTAAGTACTACTCAACCCATTCTTAAGGTCACTTTTTCCTACCTGTATCAGAGTATTCTATCATATCACACTGGGGGCATGTTCCTATACCTGCATTGAATCAGATTGTGTATATTCTTGAAGTCTTCATTCAAATTAAAAAATCAAAAACATTCAAAACACATTAAAATCCATAAAAAAGGTCAAAAAGTCAAAAACAGAGTCATGTTGTGAAACTACGTCATCTCTGAGCTCTAAATGTAGGCAAGGTTAATCTTTGATCATCCCCCGAGACACCTCGGTTAGTCCCTTAGGAGTCTATCATAATAAACTGACAATCCATTTTTTCATACCTCATAAATAATCAAGTATGTGTGAGTCAAACTATGTGGTCTCTATGTGTATAACGTAGAAAAGGATTATCTTTGATCAGCCCTCAAGGCCCCTAGGATAGGTCTTTAGGTTAGTCTATTGGTCAAAATCTCATAAAACACCAAAACATTCATAAAATCTCAAAAATACCAAAAACAACCTCAAAACATTTCAAAAGCATTAAAAACATCCAAATATTTGAAAAAATCCATCTTTCCCATCTCGCTTTCACCCAAAATAAACATATGATCATAATAAATCATCATTTCCCTCAACCTTTGGTGAAACAATTGGAAACAAGTCTAGTAGGTTTAAAAGTGAAAACTAAAATGTCAAGGGTCTCAAGTCTAGGTTTGTAGGAAAAAAAGTTGGTTTACTCTTGGTACTAATAGCTCATCATCCAATCAAATCCCAAATAATCTAATAACATCATGTCCTAGGATGCATCCTTCCTACAATGGACATCAACATCAGGCATCACAGTAGTTTAGTCTTGGTTAGCAGTATGAAGTACATTAGCTTCTTTGTTTACTTGGTATTTTTCTTTTGATTTATCTTATTGTGCTCATTCCAATGACCTCTCAATGATGTCCAAACAAAGGGATTTAGAGAGAAAGGAATGGGGAAACGATCATTCTTTTTTTATCTATTGTGCTTTTTGGATATTCTTGTAATATAACCTTGGTCATACATGCTTTGTTTAGTTTGTAGGGAGGGTGTTTTAGGTGTCTTGTTGACCACATAGGAAGGCTTTCCTTTATATGTTTTGGTCTAAGATGTTTGGAATATCTAAATTGCATTTTAAATGAGGTTCTATATGTCAAGTGTGAACATGAGTACTCTTATCTAATTGTCAAGTTAAAGTCCATCACACTAGGTACAACACCATCTTGGTTCTATATACCTTGATGCATCATGCCCATGTGTGTTATCAAACATAAGGTAAGTAGCCCTTTTAAATTCCAATTCCTGATAAACAATGCATCATCATCATTGTCATCATCATCTCTAATAAATTCTTGTAGATCATGGACTTGTTGGATCCTCTTGTCATCATCTCATTTCTTCTTTCTTCTCTCCATGCTAACATGGTACCATGACAATTAATCAAAAAATATCACTAATGCATCCATCCTACATCCACAAACCATCAACATGATGCATATCATATCATATAGGAAACACTAATCATCTCACATGCATTGCATTTCATCATTGCATAAAATAGATTGGTTGTTCTAAGCATCTCATAAACCATACATTTGCATCCATTATAAAAGCATTATCATATCATCCATATATGCATCATCATATCATACATGAAAAGATACTAAAAAAGAAAAGAGCATCCCATACATCTCATGATCATAACATATAACATCATCCATTAGGGGCATAATATAGATCTGCTAGTCTAAGCATATCAAAATCATTTGCATATCATAACATTTACATCCATACATCCATACTCCATACATCATCATAAAAATGCATAGAAAAGATACTAAAAAAGAAATGCATCCTTGACATCGATAAACATTTGCATAATCATACATCACATCACATCATATAGAGTCACATCGCATATACATCCATCCACAATGCATAAGTAAAATAGGACACATCTCATAATGAATCAATCATATTATTTATATCATAATAATATAACTGTCATGGTACAAAATCAGGATCAAATGTGTATGTATCAATCAAAGTACAAATGCCCATGGGGCTATCAAAAAAAGAGCTTGTGGATCTAAAAAATAATCAAGTGTTGCCGATCAAAACCGTGTGAGCTAGCCCTGGTGGCTGCTCCCCTCACCAGCATGCCTCTTTGGTTGGTCCTTTTCCTTTCTCATCCTAGTCTACTGGGAGTAATATGGTGCTTGGGCTATTGCAGGTACAACCTGTCGATAGTGAAATATGTAATACTCAACCTCTCGTATAGAGCCACAATACATCTGCGTTGGGATTGTCTTGCCCTGTGATGCAACAACTATGCTCTCTAGCTATTGTCTCTTGCTGACCTCCTAGGCTAGCTGCAGCTTTGTCATCTATCGTTGTTTCCTCTCATGATCTCACTTTGTTGTGATGGTCTCAAGCTATTGTCTGAACTGGTCCCTCTCTACTTTTAGGGTTTGTATCTATCACTAAAGTCCCTACAACTGCCCCTAAAGTTGTTGAATCAAGGTATCTCTCTGATCAGGCTATGGTAGCTGTGGTGGATGGACCCTCTGCTAATCTCATGGTGGTGGTTGTTGGTCTCTCTGACCTCAATCTGGCTGGTGTGGAGGTGGTCCTCCTCCTCCTCTACCTCCGTCTCCACCTCCTCCACCTCTGTCTTCACCTCCATCTCCTCCGCCTCCTCATCTGCCCCCATCTCTACCCTCTCCTCCTCTACCTCTTCCAGGTGCTCCTAGGACCTGTCATGCCCATCCCCACCCTGGTGACTAGCCTTGGGGTCTCCATCATAGAAGTATTGTCTCTGGAACTGTCAATCGAATGGGAGGCCTAAACCAATCATCATAGGCATGTGTAGTGCCTATATTTGCCTATCCCTGATCGTAGGCCATAGGCCTAGCCACCAACTGCCTAAAGGAATCCACTACATCTTATGTTGGGATCATCTAACCCCATGTGGTCTCTCTGGTAGTCCTTGCAAAGATGGTCATGTATTGATCATCCAGCCTATCCTGGACATCCCCAAACTACCTCGCTACCCTATTGGGTAGGTAGCGCTTGATCATTATATGGTCACGTCCCTGCATGAGTCGATCCTGCCTAGCATAAAATAACTATTGTACATCATCATACTAGGCCAAAATCTATAGCCAAAGTCTCCAAGTAAATGTTGTCATCTCATCTAAAACCCTCTACTAGTAGGGTAGGCCAGGTTGTCCTGTATGAGAAAATGTGAGGCCGTCGGGCTTGATGTCAACCACTGTAACCTTTGGTTGAAGTATGGATATGTGCTCCCATGCCTAGATATGTAAAAGTGTGACCTTGACACCAATAACATCCTCTCCCAAGCCAGACCCCATCTCAGACTAAAATATTGACCTCACCGATCTGGAGCCACGAGTCCTAAAATGATCCCTGCAACAATTAGTCAAAAATTTGATACCCAACCTCTATAGTACTTAAGATTGATCTTTCCCTCCATAAAAATGATCTCATCTATCTCCATGATATCATAGCATGCATATGTGCTAGCATTCATGTCATTTATAACTCTCTCTTTGTAGATGGGAAATCGCATAATATGCCATACATCCTCCAATGTGACGGCCGCCTAACCGGTGGGAAGAAGAAAGGATGATGTCCTACTGTGCCATCACTCAACTAATGCGGTCATCATCACCAAATGGGTCCTAATGGCAGGTGCATAAGCAATGTACTAGAGATCGATCACGCCAAGGTGCTCCTGTAGCAACTCATGTAGTCTACTCAATTTGCTAAGCATCGAAGGTCGATGCTCATGTGAATGCATAGGCTCTCTATCCTCCTACACCCATAAATCCACAGCGTCAAGTTTCATAAAAAGACTAGGCCCCGTTTGAAGTTTTCAACACTGAAACAACAAAGGTGTCGCTATTTGCAAAGGCGTCGCTATTTGAAAACTCCAAATTGCAATGCTAGGTCCCCCTAAACTACAAACCAAGCCATAGTGTCATTGTTTGAATATGAGCTTGTTTGAGAAAAAATCCCTAAGGACCTAATTGAAGCTAGGTGTCACCATTTGCAATAGCATCTCCCTTTGGAGTTTTAACCCTAAAATCTAAACTACGATGGGGCATCACAAGTCATAATAGTAATGCTCTTTGAAGCTAAGTGTCGACAATTATACAATTTTAGCATCGCTAAATAGCAATGCTGGACTTTGTGACCCTTTGAAATGTAATAAATGTGCACAAAAATTGAAATTAAAGGACAGGTTAGGATCACATACAACTGGTCCTACACCTGGAGGTCTCTAGTAGACTCAAACTCCCTCAAAAATGTGTCAGGGAAGTACTCTTTGTGCCATTCTATAGGACAGTCAGAGCTCAAAATGATGGAAATCTCAAAGGCTAAGTGTGCAAAAGAATTGAAAGTGACCTCTTGAAGGCTTTTTAAGCATGAAAATTAGGTTTTTTTGCCCTGTTTTAGCCGCTAAACTAGGGTTTTGTGCCCCTGACCTCATTTTTTCCAACCGAAGCTCTTTTTGCATCTTTTTTCCACATTTTTGCATGTTTTCAACATCTTAGAGCCTTTCTGGACTTGTCAGGTAGCTTGTCCTCTTTTTCGTGAGATCACCCAAAAATCCAAATTTTTGTCTAATCTCTCGAGGGGGCAGTATACCTGTATACTTCTTTTTGATGGGGCAACAATGGGGCATCCAAAAAATAAAAAAAATATTGAAATCTGATCTCGACAAGTTTATTCTTTCAACCAATGTAGCAGGTACGTCGCTTCAAAGAGGAAAAAAATGTAGACACAAAAATTATACTAATTGATATCACGCACTTGATCCTGATTTACTTGTATCTAAGGGTAAATTTTAGGTATGTTAGATGTTAGCAAATCAACAATGCATATAAACCCAAAGAACTACAAAGTACATTCAAAACTACGAGAAGAAACCATTTATACCAGATAACCATTGAAGCTTCCATGATTCCTCTTCGTAGCACCTCCTAACTTGCTGCAAAGGTTGCCCTCAGATTCAATGTGTGAGCAATTTAATGTCAAAGACTAAGTCCTACACAAGCTTTGAAGGATTTAAATAAAAACTATGCCTATGCCTATGACAATATGACTCTAAAATGTTAAATAACTCTAAATATTTGTGTCAGAATAACAAAATTCATGTCTGTAATCTCAAAATGTGAGCAAAATAGCATTTTATAGAAAATGCCATTTTGAATGGACGAACGA
The DNA here is from genome assembly GCA_007258455.2 of Sequoia sempervirens. Classification (NCBI taxonomy): domain Eukaryota; kingdom Viridiplantae; phylum Streptophyta; class Pinopsida; order Cupressales; family Cupressaceae; genus Sequoia; species Sequoia sempervirens. The sequence continues at coordinate 17,988 of VDFB02073003.1, forward strand.
GATCAACTTTCGATAGAGACCTAAAATCAGAGGACAAGATTTAATCTAACAATCCCTAATCAGGGTTAGGGAAAAATCATTAAGTGAGTGGTCGAGATGTCATATGAGAAAATCAAATCAGCGGTGGAGAATAAATGAGATAATTAGTTAAAAATAAATAAAGATTTTCAAAAATCAAGAGGATAAAGACTGCTTGATTTGTGAGATTCGAAAAATCAAGAAGATAAGAGTCGAACTGAAAAGCATATTTGAAAAATCAGGAATCAAATAAAAGTTATTTGATTTTTTGAAGGAAAAAGATTATTTTGAATTAAAAATAATTTTTAACTCAAAAAGGAAGAAAAATCATGTGACAATAAATAATTAAAATCTTTAATCATTTACTAAAAAGTGGGAAAATTAGAAAGTGGGATAATTTAAATAAATGATTTTATTTAAATTAGAAAAAGCCAAGAGATAGGAAGTGGACAATTTTTAATAAATATCTTTATTTAAAATTGGAAAAAGTGATGGTGGACGATAATTAAATAAATTAAAGAATTTATTTAATTATAAGAGGTCATGAGATATTAATGACGCATTAAATAAATAAAACTTATTTATTTAAATAATCAAGAGGAAGTAATGGACAAGGATAATTAAATAAATTAAGAAATCTATTTAATTATGAGACATTAGATAATTAGTGATGCTTTTAAATAAATAAATAAAATTTATTTATTTAAATAATCAAGAGGAATAAAAGACATGAATTAATTAATTAATTATGAATTATTTAATTAATAGTTGAATTTGGACTATAGACGAAACATGATAAGACATAAAAATATGGTTTGCGAGTCTAGGCCATTTTTATGTGTCTACATTTTTTCCCTCTTTGTCATAATGTAGCATGTCGTATTGTGGCAAAGAAAATAAGTTAAAGTCATGCGCTAGTGAAAAATACGATAAGGAAAAATGACGAGGAGGGTTATGGTATGCCCGCTTGAGAGGACAGATGGGTTTAGAGAACACAAGTGGGCTCTTGAAATGGACGAGAAGACTAGAATATGAAGAGACAAAGAAATGTTAGTGCAAAACATATGGATGATGATATGGATGCAATGCCTATATGAGATGGGTGAGAGAATATGACAAGACAGAAGGAGATGCATGTTAGTTCCTAGACCAAATCATTCAAAACTTTAGCATAGGACTTTAATTATTATTGCTCTTAATTATCATTGGGCAGACTGTTGTAATGGCCAACAAACACCATGATATGGCATAGATCAAGGTGTACAAGTTTGTACCATCACATAAGACAAGAAGTCACAAACAAGGATGATCATGACTCATACGAAGAGCGCAATTGCCCTAGTCTTTTTGTCATAATCAACCACAAGAAGAAAAAAAAAAGGACAATTCATGAAACGTCGTTGCTTCTCTAAATATTGTTTCTAGGACATCCTTCAGAAACTAGTAGCATGATTACCAAAATACAAAATAGAGCCATTATCATGATACATCATTGTTTTTCTAAATCCTGAAATTAGGACCTCGCTGAGAAACTAGTAATCATGCATGTCAAAAGTCAAGACAAACATCATGATATGCCATTGCTTCTCTAAATCCTATTGTTGGGATCTTGCTGAAAAACTAGTAACATGATAAAAAGCCCAAAATACAAGTGCCAAGTCTTTGCAAAGTGTGTCTAGATACCCATTGTTCTAATGTCAAGATGTTAGGTTTGATGACAATGAGATGCCGAGGTGTCAAATTTTTGATGATGCCAAGATGACGAATGTCGAAGATTGCCAAATTTAGGAAGGACACATCATGAATAATGTTGATGTCGAGAGGATTGATCCCTAAATGTTGAAAGGGGTCCCTCAAAATGATGATGATGCCTAGGAAGGACACATCCTAAGGCATAAATGACAGAGCTTGTTCTTTAGGACACATCTGAAGAATACTGATGTCAAGAGGAGTGATCCTTAGATGTCAAGAGGATCCCTCAAAATGTTGAATGACAGTGACAATGCCTAGGAAGGACACATCCTAAGGAATGAATGACAGAGGTTATCTTTCAGAAGGACATATCTGAAAGCTAACCAAGTGTTGACAATTTGACAGGTTATGATCATTTGACTTGTTTTGACTGAGTTTGACTTGTGTTGACCATATGTTGATTTTCTTTGGCATGCTGATGTGTTTGTCATGTTTGAATAAATGATTTCCATACTTTGTTTTAGGATTTTGTCTATTTGGGAATGATTCACTTTGACTTGAAGATATTTTGATGTGTGTGCCAGTGTAATACCATGAACCCTAATGGACTGACCTAGTGCGGCCTCGAGGGCTCAAAAACAGATGGCCTTGCCTATGTCATACACTCAGAGACCTCGTAGTTCGACACGACCAATGACTTTGTCTTGATGACCAAAGATTGCATCATGATTTTATTTTGACAAACCTAAAAGGACTGACCTAATGTCTCAGGGACTCGAAAATGAGTCTTGCCTACGTAGTAAAAGCGCAGAGACAATGTAATTCAGACAAATGAAAAAGACTAATTGTCTTGACAGACTTGACAAGGAATGACTCTTGTTTTTTGCATTTTTCTAGACATTTTGACTTTTCTTTTCAATTTTTAGGTCTTTTTTCTGGACATGTTGTGATGTTTTTGGTCCTTTTTTAGGACTTTTTTTTTATGTTTTTGGTCTTTTTTCAAGACTTTTTATGATGTTTATTGTCTTTTTTCAAGACTTTTTGCAATGTTTTTGTCTTTTTTTCAAGACACTTTATGATTTTTTTGTCTTTTTGAATGGTTTAAGAGGATCACAAAAAATGCATGTGACTGATGCCTACACATGAGAATCCAAGGACGAACATGATTGTGCCCCTAGTCAAGCTAAATACCAATTAATAGGTGATGACAACGTTGTTTCACGTGGGGATGACACATCCCAAAACAACATGAGGATGATGATAATGTGACCAAAGTATCAAGGTCTACAATCGAGCCAGGAACAAATCAAGTAATTTTTTAGATAATGTGCTTGTATAGATTAGACTCGTTGCATTTGGAATGACTTGGTTAGGACTGAAAGGGGTGATGGAGTATCCTTAGACCTTTTGACAATGGAAAGCCAAAATAGGTGACAAACATGAAAGGATGAGAAGTGGCTTTAGTAAAGGATGAGAGACATGAGACTAAGGGAATTGTCATATGATTTTCAAGGACTATGTCAAATAAGGATAATGAGGTTATGTCAGCAATGACATGACATTTCATGGATAATGTATGACCAAAGGATAGGCATGTCAAAAGTTTTCCCAAAGCATGATTTATGTATGTCAGTTTTATGTCAAGACCAAGGTAGGTGGGAAAAATGCACGGAAATGATAGGGCTTAGATGGACGTAAATGTCATGAGGAAGGCATGGGAAATGAGACGACTTTCCCCCAAGTGTAAAAGTCCACAAATGATTTATTTTACACATGACGCCTATTTGCCAGGTTTTCATCATGGTACTTATCCAGGGCGCCTGTTTGCTAGGTTTTCACCATTGGATGAAATTTTTATATTTACTATTTTCTTGACTTTTTGATTTATTTTTTTGTGTCACCAAGATGCCTGTTTGCCAGGTTTTCATCAGGGTGACGATGTTTTACATTTTTCAATTTTTTGTATTTCTAATTTTGCAGATAGCCTGGATGCTTTAGATGACCACTGACTGTTCTGAATCCACTGACGATGCCGATGTAGATAATGGTGCCATGATATTCCAATAATGAACTTGTTGAAGGAGTTGTCTTGTTAGGATCATAGCGCTTGCATACAACTGATCGATGTCATTGTGATACTTTCTGATACTAGATTTGGACTTATTAGAATACGTACATCACGATAGAGTGCCATGAGAGTCCTTATGGTAAAGAGTTGCTGCCAAGATGTGACGGATGTGTGACGTGGGATTTTTGGAATTTAGACGAGATGTAGGATTATGACGAATGATGGTAGTCATGGAAAGGTTGTTTGGACATTTGGATGAATCACTTTTTATTTTCCAAACTTGGGATGATGGATGACAAATTTTGGAATTTTGATTGGGACGATGTTTGGAACCAACACTTTTATATGCCTTGATTGATGACCATTTTGAAGGAGGTGGACATCTGTTATATGTGGGAGTCCTCTTTGCTTGTGGCTCCACATTGCACTTAACTTTTCCTTTTGACATATTTTCTTTACTTGATCCACTTTTCTTTGGGATCCATTTTAATTTCATTTGTCCACTTGTCTTTTTGTCTGATTCGATGACCTTTGACATTTGATTTTAGATTTTGTAATACTTTTGTTGTTGTTGGTTCCAAAGGGAAGGTTTAAGATGTTTAGAATGATGGTTTATGGTGTGGGTGGATGGGGTATTGGCAGAAATCTTATGACAAGGATCACTCATGGACTCCATTTTGACATTTGTATCTAATAAAGTTGCCCCCAATATCAAGGAAGTACCACTAACATCATTTGATTTGTTGTCTGAGGAATGACCAAGACCTTGATGTTTGTAATTTGTTTGAAGTTGTATTGGTTCTAGAATTCCTTGCTCATGTATGCCTAGTCCTTTTCCTTGATAATGCATGCTTTGACAGATTTTATTTGCAATGGGGTATTTGTTGTTTTGAAAGCAAGATGCTAACCCATCATGATATATGTGGACACTACCACTTGTAACGTTCTAATCTACAAGAAATCCTGCTATGATAAAGAAAGATGACCCTAGTTGATAAAGTGTCTTAGCTTCATTTGCATGTTGGACATATTTTTGACTGATATCTTTGGTCTGATCTTATGACATGTCAGGTTCAGTTGATTCTATTGGTGATTCCAAGTTAATGTCAAAACCGTCTTGATGGTCACTATCATATAGTCCCATGAAGTTAGCTATAGTTTCATCATTTGCAAATACATCCATAGTGGAAGACTCTTTTTCTAGAGGAAGATTGTCTATGGGTCCAATGGAGGCAAGTGTCTCATCTTGGAAAGTGTTGATAGTCAGGGCCTGAATAGGGCCATCAAGTGTTTGATCATAAATGGCGTAAAGGTCAAGGAGTGGATCGTTTTGGATTTCTTGTTCAATGGTAGGGTCCTGGTCAAAGATGGGGTTGTCATGGATTTGGACTTCTTGGTCAATGATAGGGTCTTGGTCAAAGATGGGGTTGTTGTGGATTTGGAATTCTTGGTCAATGGTAGGTGTATTTTGGATTTCATGATTGTCTTGAAGGACTTCTTGAATGGACTAAAAGATAGGGTCATGGGATGGACTATCTTGTTCTTGACATGAGGATGACATTATAAGGTCACACTTTGCTCTTTCGTTTTGACATGTATCCTCAAGTTTAGACAATGGGATGTGGCTGTGAGTAATGATAGAATTTTCATGACTAAATGTGGCTTGTGAGCGAGTAACTTGAAAAGGATTAATGGATGGAGGACTAGGATAGGACATGGAGACTTGGACTGGACTAGTATGAGGATATGACATAGGGACCTGGACTAGATTAGTTCGTGACATCATAGGATATGACATGGGGATTTGGACTAGACTAGTGTAAGGTTGACTAAAATGGGATGTGGAGACCTAGACCAGATCGATATGGTATGATGTGGGGATGTAACATGAGTTGGTAGATGATTCATAAGGCATGTAGACTTGGACGGGATTGATAGGTGGACTAGCATATGACGTGGAGACTTGAAATGGACTAGTGGACAATTAGCTCCTTGTCAAGGTTAGGATAAGGATGATACGTGGATGTGTGTTGGAGACTAATGCCAAGATTTATGTTAAGTGACTGTTGATGGTGAGGGTAGATGGACGGAGGACTAGGACTCATGGATTGTTGGTACAAAGGACATTGATTTTTGGTTTGGAGGAATTATCTCCTAAAGTCTAAGGCTTGTTGGTATTGACCTCTACAGAGTAAACTGGTATTCAAATTTACTAGCAAGCCTATCAATATTGTGTTGAAGGGAAGACAAGGTGGTGGAAGTCATGATGTTGTTAAATGCAAAGTGATAATGATGTTTGTCTAAGGGAAATGAATAATGCAAGATGATGAGGTTTTCAAAGTGAAAGTGTCAAATGAGGACTAAGATGATAATGTTAATGAAGGACTACAATGATTAATGCAAATTCTAGGTTCAAAATGAGGACTAAGATGACCAATGCAAAGTCTAAGTTCACAATGAGTACTAAAATGGACAATATTTGGAGAAAGGTTTGCCTAACCACTCTAAGCTTGACTTACGTCTCAATTTTGGTTACTCAAGGACTCGCTAAGGGGACTAAGTGACAAGGTCAAAATGACAAGTGAGCCTGCCTAACTAGACTATTGAGTTGGAGGTTCTCACAAAAGGACAATGACTGAAAAAAAGGAGTAATGAGTATGTCCCAAGATAACCTAGTTTTGAAACAATGGTTTTGCAAAGTGTGGTGAGTTAGCCTAATCCAATGGACATTTTGAGCAATTTCAAAGTTGATTTTTAATAGACACCTCTTAGAAAAAAATGTTAGACAATAGACTGAGATTTTTTTTTTTTTATGTTTTGTTGAAAAGTCTGAGTTGTCTAAGGTCAATTATTTGTGTCTAGATTTGTGAATGTTGTGTATATTGTTTGAAAATCTAGAAAACACTTGACAAGCATGATGTTTTAGTGTAAGCAAACACATGTAAGACAATCATGATCATAATAGGCCAATAGGCCAAAGGTTTGTATACTTGATATAGCCCACCGATATACCCCGGATTGGTGCTAAACACCTTTCCTTCTCGAAAGCGAATAGTTTAGAAGTTTGGTGGCATTGGCTCCTCTCCACGACTCATTAACGTCATTTGAGCACACCAACTTCGAATTCTTGGGTAGTGACTTCCCAAGAACTGTAATCTCTACTCAAGGGGATCAGTAGTGAGTGTCTTTGGGCATGATATTGTACCCTACACTATACCAAGAAACAGCTAAAAAATGGCTGGCCTCTAAAATAGTGGGTGTTTAGTAAGGGTATTTCGTTCGTAGGGCATGATCCATGCAGCGAGAGTCCCCTTTCGGATCCATCTCGTCGAAACCATATGCATGATTCTTGGGCTTTCCCCAAGAATCCACTTTTATATATTGGCTGGAAGTCCCTCGGGTTTAGGGTGTTACCGGTCTGAGTCGTCCTGGGGTGAGTACTTTTCCCACCAGAACAGGCCCAAGTTCTAGAGTTAGTAACCATTTCTCTTACACCCAGGATCGCCCGAAAGCGCAAGGGGAGAGGATACTTCGATTACTAAGTCGTAAGGGTGTATAACAAATAAAAATGGGTCTAGTTTTCTGATCACCAAGTTTTCACAAGGTGAAAGCATAATTACCTACCATTTTGCAAACACAATCAGACAAAGTAGAAAAACATGTTCGTTTTAAGTGCACTAAAAGGAAATGTGTTTTGATCTAAAAAAGACAAGCACATTGTTTAGTAGTGAGTCTTCGACATTTGAACCTACAAGACCACAAGTTAGGAGTTTTATCCACTAGTCTTGGATGCACGAAATGTAACTGCCACATGCTACAAACAAAGATTAGTAAAAAAACTTAAATGAAAACAACAAACAAAAATAGTGATAACTTTTTCAAAACTAAACAAAATTTTAAACTGTAGATATCTATAGAAAGCTAAGACATAGTCCTTCAAAACCCAAAAAACGTTTTGCAAAATCCTACAAGACAAAAGTGTTATAAACAAAAGAAAATTCGGGTTTTAATAGCTAAAGCTTAAAAAACTATGATCACTAAAACGGCCATAACTTTCTCAAATCTTAACGAACCATTTGAAGTTTTGAAAAGCTGAGAATGAGACCTACAAAACCTAGATAATAGTTTCAAAATATTTTATTCACCCATTTTTCTGTGTTCAAAAGAAGATGATGGGATTTCATATGAATTATTGGCTGTAACCTGCAAAACAATGAAAATAAACAAGAAAACACACAAATTTCTCTACAAAAACTTTAGGTTCACCAATGTATCTAAGGGTAAATTTTAGATATGTTAGATGTTAGCAAATCAACAATGCATATAAACCCAAAGAACTACGAAGTACATTGAAAACTAAGAGAAGAAAACGTTTATACTAAATAACCGTTGAAGCTTCCATGATTCCTCTTTGTAGCACCTCCTAACTTGCTGCAAAGGTTGCCCTCAGATTGAACCTGTGAGAAATTTAATGTCAAAGACTAAGTCCTACACAAGCTTTGAAAGATTTAAATAAAAACTATGCATATGCCTATGATAATATGACTCTAAAATGCTAAATAACTCTAAATATTTATGTGTCAGAATAACAAAATTCATGTGTGTAATCTCAAAATGTGAGCAAAATAGAATTTTATAGAAAATGCCATTTTGAATGGATGGACGAGATCAACTTTGGATAGAGACCTAAAATCAGAGGACAAGATTTAATCTGACAATCCCTAATTAGGGTTAGGGAAAAATCATTAAGTGAGTGGTCGAGATGTCATATGAGAAAATCAAATCAGTGGTGGAGAATAAATGAGATAATTAGTTTTAAAAAAAAATTCAAAAATCAAGAGGATAAAGACTGCTTGATTTGTGAGATTTGAAAAATCAAGAAAATATAAGAGTCGAAGTGAAAAGCGGATTTGAAAAATCAAGAATCAAATAAAAGTTATTTGATTTTTTGAAGGAAAAAGATTATTTTGAATTAAAAATAATTTTAACTCAAAAAGGAAGAAAAATCATGTGACAATAAATAATTAAAATCTTTAATCATTTACTAAAAAGCGGGAAAATTAGAAAGTGGGATAATTTAAATAAATGATTTTATTTAAATTAGAAAAAGCCAAGAGATAGGAAGTGGACAATTTTAAATAAATATCTTTATTTAAAATTGGAAAAAGTGATGGTGGACGATAATTAAATAAATTAAAGAATTTATTTAATTATAAGAGGTCATGAGATATTAATGATGCATTAAATAAATAAAACTTATTTATTTAAATAATCAAGAGGAAATAATGGACAAGGATAATTAAATAAATTAAGAAATCTATTTAATTATGAGACATTAGATAATTAGTGACACTTTTAAATAAATAAATAAAATTTATTTATTTAAATAATCAAGAGGAATAAAAGACATGAATTAATTAAATAATTATGAATTATTTAATTAATAGTTGAATTTGGACTATAGACGAAACATGATAAGACATAAAAATATGGTTTGTGAGTCTAGGCCATTTTTATGTGTCTATATTACTAACATCAGTTCTTCCTTAATCATCTTCTTTGCTAACCAGTTAATTAAATAATCATTATTTGATTAAATTCATCATAATTCCCTTTTTAATTAAATCAATCCCTTTATTTGATTAAATCATTATCTTCTTTTAATTAAATAAATCATTTTATTTAATAAAGTCATCTTCCTTTAATTAAATAAATTAACCTTTATTTGATACATCATTTTTCCTTTTAATTAAATAAATCAAACTTTGTTTAATTAAGTCTATTATTCATTATTCCTCTCATTTTGATTTATTTAAATCCAAAATCTAAGTCAAATTGTGAAATCAACTAATCTCCATCTAAGTTAATTAAATCCTAATTAACTTTAACTCTAATCCATCAAATCCTCTAGATTTTGCAACTTGCACAAGTAAATCAATTTATTGATTTATTAAATCCTTAATTTTCATTCAAAAAGGCATCTCTTTGGAACATTCCTTCATTTTCAATTCTCCCTCCAAAGGGACTTGTCCTCCAACTTGGCATTTATAACTCTTACAAGTCTTTTTTCTTGAGCTAAGTGGCATTAATTCTTCTTCCATTCCTTCTTGTGCAAGCCACCTTTCAAATTTCAAAATTCCACCTAATTTCATTTATTTTCACATTGATCAAAATATGCTCCACCTCTCTCCACTAGCATTTTGACAAGTGGCACAATGCCATTGGCTTATGTTTAGTCCCACATCCTTCATATCTTTCATTCCTCCATCCTTCTTTCCTATAAATGGAGGATTCTTCTATTGACTTTGGATCCACAACTTTATGCAAAGTCATTATCTACACATTTTATCCAGGATCATCCATTGTTCATCAAGGTTTTCATAGAATTTTGTCACCATAGCTAGGTTATTGTAAATTTTATCAAGGAGCACCATTGTTCATCATCAAATCTTGCAAGGAATTGGGAAAGGGCTATTTTCCACATCAAAATAACACCAATTCCCCCATGGGGTGAGGGGTTTGATCATTTGAATAGGATTTAGATTGCTATTACTTGATTTATTTACTTTATTTCTTATTCATTATGCTTCAAATAAATCTCATGTGGAATGCTAGTTTAGATTTGTATAATTGACTAACATTGTGTTGTTTGTTCATTTTTTGCAGGTCTAGAGCTACCATTCACACCTTTTAAGATGATTTTCTCTTGTCCTTTAGGACTGTCATGCTTTTGAAAGCCTCTATTACCTTTTTCTTGATTGACTATCCTTAAGACCATTCTCTATAATATCAATTGTGCAAAACCATACCATAGGTCTACCCCTTTTAGCTCTGAAATTCATTGTCATACAGACTGCAAGTGAATATTCTTCATGATAAATTTGTTTCCCACTATGCAAAAGATTGTACATACTCATCATTTTGAATACCTTTTGCACATTCTTCATCATCTATCTCAAATGTCTTTTTCATGTAAGATCATTGATCCTCTAAACTTCATGATTGAGCCCATTTGTATTGTTCATGGCTCTTGTATGGACTGATTGTTGCCTCCTTGAGCATAAAAATATGCAATCTCCAAAATCCATAAAAGACACCTCTACACTACACAAAACACTTGAAAAGACAATAACCATTGTTTGAAATCAATTCTTTTTATGGTGTCAATACCAATACTAAGTGCTTTGATCTATGGAATTTATGAACAGAGAAAGGTCTTTGCCTCTTCATAGGCTACACATGTGGTAAAGGCTTTGAATAAGATTTGAAACTATGCCTCTAGGATCATCCATAAGATACTTAAATCACTGCCACCAAGCACACCAACTACCCCTTAATACATAAGGATAATGATGTTGAAGAAGTCACACTTTATATGCATTCTTATCACTTTCCTTTTCCATGAGATTGATCTTCTAATCATCAATTTCTTCATTGATTTGTACTCCCTTATATCATTCAAATGAACTAAAGGAAAACACAAGGATTTCTTTTGATAAGTCTTCTCACTACTAAGGGCAACACCATCATTCAAAGGTCATCATCTAAAGGTTGTCCTGGTAGACTTTCTTAAGTTTGGAATCATCTCTTATCATGACTGTGTTTTCCTTTGTAGAAAATTTATCTCTTTGGCAAAGTAACTTCCTTTCTTAGACTATCATACTTCATTTACCCTTATAGCTTCATGGAATAACCTTACATTTTATGGACTGTCTTTTACATCTGTAGTTAGTCCCTTCCCTTTTTTTTATTGTCATATATCTTCATGCTGCAAAACCATCTTGCATGAAGATTGTCCTTCTAATTTAATCCACTTTTACTGTTCATTCTATACTTGGTGTTTTGAACACATGCTACTGTCATATGTAGGCTACCTTGACAATTTTAAGAGAAACAATCTACACCAAAAAATTTTCAACTAGTTCTTATCTCCTTTAATACTCTTTCCTCTAAAGAAAAAGGCTATTACCTAGTCTTGTCATGACTATCCACTGAGACATTTTGACACACTTTCTTGTTCACAGGATGACTACCATGTTGTCCACATAATTTCATGACTTGTCACTCATGATTATGACTATGTGATGAAATCCTTTCTTGTAAATTCAAACCTATGCAAAGGTTTGTCATGTGTGACCCAAAACCAAGGCAACACCTTTAAACTAATTAAGTAAATCCTTGCTCTCTAAGGTACCTCTCTAGTGCATCTTATGACTAGCACTCTCATGGTAGATTTATCCACATTTAGAACTGAAGACTTGACTACCATACCCTAGTCTTTTATTTCCTCTTAAAATGATCAAACTCCATTGTTTCAAGCTTGTTGTTATGAAGGATTTCTAGAGGACCTTATAGACATTATTCCACATAACATCATTGCATGTTTTCCAATAAATGACATCCCTATAGGGAAGACATCCCTAGGGTGAGCTCTACAAACTTAATGAAAGAATCAACATAAACATTTGACCACTCATACAATCACTATAAGCATTTACTCATCATTTTATGAATGCAAAGTTTTTTGGAGCAAGTAACTCAACAAAGACATACACAAGAAGATAATAGCAAAATAAATGGATTTTATGGAAGAAAAGAGGCATACTTGGCCTTCACTTCTATCCCCATGTACCATATCTTGTTCCTTAGCTATGGAATGTGCCTTGAATCTGCAACATGTCCCCAAAAATGTCTCCTAAGATTGCTACAATGTGGTGAAAAAACTTTGTAGACTTCTTCAATGTGCCCTCCTTAGGATCTGCTAAGTGTTTTTTGTTTCAAAAACCTACTATCATGCCATATATGGATCTTCCTTTCAATGCATAGTAATAGAAACCCTAAAGCTTCTGCTACGTAGGTGAAAGAAACAATTCTAGATTTTACTTTCCAAATTTTTGGTGCCTATACTTCACAACAATCATCAATATTCCTCCCCTAAAAAAAATTAAAACCTTTCCCATTGTGTACCTCCAGTTTTAGCTCTATTAACACTTCATCCTTTTAACATTTGGCTTTAACCCCCAACACCTTACAACATTTGAAACTTATTTTAACCTAAGGATTCAAATAAGTCAAGAATAAAGGCTTCAGTCAACTAAATCCCCCTCAACCAACCCAACATGTTGATACCCAAGTGGCTACTATAAAGAAGACAACTCCTTTTACATTTGGGGATCCGTAAAGACAATTCACTCTCTTACCCGATACCCTTCATAACACCATGTTGCAACTTCTAGAGAAGAATTTGATTTCCATACCTCCTGTTAGAGCTCTAGATCCTAATAAACCCTTCCCTCTAAACTTTAGATCGAACTCTTATTGTCATTTTTATCATCAAAATAGACACGATACAAAACGTTGTAAGCATCTTAAACATATTGTGCAAGAACTCATTGATTCTAGTTGTATTCAAATTAGTGGTATCAATGATCAAGGTAAAAATTCCATTGCCCCTAAAAACCAAAACCTGTAAATATTTACCAACCCTATGCCAAATCATAATATTTCATTTTCAAAGCTAGTGAAACTAAAAAGAATGATGTGATGAATGTTGACATGGATGATGAAAACATGAATACTAATGAACAAAATCATATGGATAGTATGGTTGGATTGATCAAAATCCAATCTCGTAAGGTCCAAACTAAAATACCTCTTGAAATTGCTTTCTCATCTAAAAATGTAATTAGAAATGCACCTGATGGTCCTCTTTCCATTGTTGATCAAATCAATGACAAGCCCACTAATGGGATATTAATTGATCCCATATATGGAGAGAATGTGATCATTGAAGAATTCTTACTTGTGCATGAACTCTATCAAGAAACATATGATAAACTAAAAGCATGGATAAAAATGCATAATGGTTTTACATTCCCTACAATTGGTTCGATCATTCTTCCTTTAAAACTAGGAACGAAACAACTAGATGTCTCATTCTCCATCATCCCAATGTTGAATCAATTCCATGTGAAGATTGGATATCCATGGCTACACTCCATGGAATCCACCCTATCAGTTGTGCATAAATATTTAAAGTTTCCCTTTGAAAATGAGATCTTTACTATGCACCATAGTGGCTTTAATCATGTGCCTATTGAACCTATTAAACCCCGTGAAGACTTCTTTTTCAAATCCTATCAAAATTTTAAGGTGAAATGCATAACAAAATTATCCCTTCGAAACATGCCTCAACCCATGATTGAGCCTCCTATCCTTGAAAAAACCATGATGAATTGAAAGACCTTCCAAATAACCAAGACCAACCCAAGATAGATCCTTTTCCTATCTTCTAAAAAATACCAAGAGAAAACCAAAATAATTTCATCATTCCTCCTAAGATAAAACAAGTTTACAAAGATAAAGAGAAAATGGTTTAATAGCCTCCTATGGTTCCTTCCATTCCTCCCCTTAAGGAAAAAAACAACCTATAGTTTATAAACCCACTCCTGCACAAAAACAACTTGAAAATTGTACCAAAAGAAATAGAAATGCTAGAGAGCGTAGGCTTAGATGTCATGTTATTGCTTGAAGGTTAAAAAAGAGAACAAAAAAAGAAATCAACATCCAAAATCAATTAAAGCAATACATGAGGAGTCTCACTCTTTGCCACAACAAAAATATCCTATACCACAACCACAACTGGGACTAGCACCTTCTTTGGATATTATCATTCAACCTCTCATTTTAATTAACTTAGATGATGATGATGAGATTGCTAAAATTGATGAAGAAGTGCATAATGAATTGAATCCACTGTTTTCCTCTTCTATGAACTTAAATGAAAATTATCCTAAGAAGAGTGTTGAACTTGGTTCGGCACATGATGTTGTCCCTTTGGCTAGTCATCTACCTTCTATATACAATGAACAAGATTGGCATGCAGATGACTTGCTAGAGGTTGACTTACATGTCCCTTACTACCCTTGCATTTATTTTCTTTTTCATGTTATGTGTGTGATTGCATGCATGTAATGTGATCTCCCAATACCATTTTGTTTGATGTATCTCTCTCTTTGTGACATTCCTCTATTTGTATCTACATTCTTCTCTATGTTGTAAACATTTTACCTTTTTCATTTGTTTTGTGTTTTTCTTTTGGGGATGACACAAGGCATTGAGAAATTTAGGTCTCTTCCATGTCGACCCAAAAAATTATCCTTTATATTTTCTTTGTCTTTTGTTTTCCTTTTGAGGATGACACAAGGTGTTGAGACATTTAGGTCTCTTCCATGTTGAACCAAAAGCTTTTCCTTTTTTTCACTCTCTTTGTGTAATTATTCCTATTCCATGAATATTTTGGGAATGATGATAGTTCTGAGCTCTCTAAAAACATTGTAGAAAAGGCATACTAACCCCAAATCCATGGATCCCTTATGTGTTATTTTGGGATTTCATTTTGGGGGCAACCCATTTTCATGATGTAGCTTCATTTGGAAACATATGACTTGGAATAGGGCTTTCCAAATAGGATCTCGTTTCCTCTTTATTGTTAGCACTTATCATTTTCTACTTTAAAGCAATTGTTCACAACATGGTGTTTAGCAATTTCTTTAAAGTGGGGGCATACATTGGCATTATTCTTTTTTGCATTTCTCATGTTTCATTGTGTAGTCTTCTTACTTCACGCGATGTTTCTTTCTTTTGGTGATGACATTGGGTGTGATTTCCTTCAAGAGTGTGATCTCTCTTAGCATATTATATTCCTCTTAGTGGCTTGATGTGACACACTACATCCACTGAGTTGTGAATCTTCTATCCTTTGATTGGTCCTCTCTTGGACAAATTAGGCACAATGTTCCCTAAGTTAATACCTTACATGAAATAAGTACAACTCTTTTGAACATACCTTACACTATTTTGCACTTACATTAATTGTTATATGGCCACCTTGCATAAGACACTTTTCTTACTTGTGGAGCCATCCTATTTATTCATGGGTGTTAGCATACAAATTTTTTCTTGCCTCATCAATCCTATTGTTCGTGTTGTGTGGCACCTTATCAAAGCTATCAAGAGGTATAGATTTTTTATGGTTAGTGTATGGGATCCAAACTTAGGCATGACTTTCCCATAGCCACTTTCTTATTTGTGTGAGAACATATCAACCATGTACATATGTGTCTCTAGGGTCTCACCTAGTGGACATCCTAAGGTTCCACTAGACCTTGTGAGCATGTGTTTGGTTTACATAGTGGACATCGCATTCCACTTGTAAACGTTTTTGGAAAAATAACTTAGATTTGATCCACATCACATTGGCCAAATGGTTGAGGCTTGATCCGCCCTTTTTTTTCTTTTTTATTCTTCTTTATGTCTTTGGCAGTGTATGCTTATATCTTGTTGTTGCTTCATAGCTCATTCACATGTGTGTTCTTTTTGCCTATGTTGGTTTTCCATATGATATTGATCCTAGGGGCTTGTGTAACCCTCTTGATCGTTGTTATCCTATCTCACTAGCATTGGTACATTTGAACCCCTCTAAATGTGAGCTTTTCTACTTTAGTGTGAGTTTGAAGTAAGTTCCTCCTCTCACTAATTAACTGGGGGCTAAATGTAGTGTAGAAAAATGTATCCATTTACATTTTCACAATTGTTTAGGCCCTCCCTACTAAAATTAGGCTTCTTTATGCCTTATTTGGTCCTATTTTGTATCCACAATCCTTATTTAATTCATTTTTTCAAGGATAATCCTAAAATTTATTAAATGAATAATCATAATTCATATTGTTAGGTTGTGTTCCAGATCTAGTGATCTCAGACTCATATTCCACCTTGGGCGTATGGGTCCCACCTAGGTTTCAAGCCATGCTCCTGAATATTGCATTGAACTTAACATTTCTTGAAATTTGTGTCCCAAGCTTAGGCTACTAGAACTACTATACCCCAACTATCATATGAGTTCCACTTTAGCTTGGACCTATTTTGAATTCAATGCTTGGTCGTATTTTATTCTCTTAGATCTGATGTCAGCTTGTAGTGTTGTAATTTCAAGAAATTTGGCATAAACAAGTATAAATATTGTTAGGAAATGATGCATCCAAACCCACAATGCATAGATCAAATAAACAAGCCACAAGATAACACAAGACATACCCTGGGAAAACCCTTAAGAGGGAAAAACCTAGCCTCCAAAAGCATGCATACTCCATCATATTATTCAGCAATAAAGCAATACAAGAGTTACAATGAATACCTATAAATCATTAAGTCCTCCAATGCACTCTCATGTGTCCAATCATGAATCCACACATCCATTATTCCATACTTCACATATGCACTCCTCAAAAAGACTCAATAATGACAACAACTCTCACAGCCAACCTAAACCACTACACATGTGTTTTCTTTTATAGACACAAGCTCACACAAAATAAAAATAGTGGTAAGGTAAAACCACATACCACAAAACCATGTGAATAAAAAACCACTAACCCCTTATTTAATATTGGGTACTAAGACTTTATTTTATTTAATATTTCTCCACTATTAAATTATTATCACATGTCTCCCACACATTAAATAATAATAAAATGTTACAATACAACATCAAGTAGTCCTCCAAATAATTACCTAGTGTGATTAACCACACCACCAAGGTGCATCACAACTAAATAATTATTTAATTAAAACATTATAATAAATCATTTTATGCAATGGTGTACAACACCATATCCCAACAAATACAAGGTTATTTCACATAATTTCTCCTAGCAAGTTTACAAGTCATCTAGTGAAGTCAATTGAGCATTCAAGAGCATTCAAGAGTTGATTATCAAGAATTTTGGAGCATCATTTCAAAGTCTCCATGCATCATGTGTTTTTTTGAGATAACATTTGTGATGCATGTTTTCATGATTCAAGCAAAAATTCAAGATAAATATTTAAGAATCAAATCAAGAGTCAAGATCCACATCCATTGGAGCCATTTCACACAAGATTGCCACCTTTGTTTCAAGGGTTTGGTGAGTTGAAACATTGCATAGTTTTCATTCATCATTACTTCATTCTATTTTATTTCATTTCAAGGTTTAATTACCCACTAGGTTTGACCAAGGTAAACCCCTATTCCCTAACACTTGACTTATTTCCTTCTTCATGTGTGATTGTAGATCTAGGTGATTTGAAGCTTGGAGATCCTTTGAAGACAAAATTTCAAGGTTGAAGAAAAGTTGTCAAGAAGTTGTCATCTTCATGGAAAGTCAACTATATGCTATTACTCAAACTTTCAAACTCAGAGATCGAATAAGAGAGAAGCTATAGAAGATCACTAGAGGATATCGGAGTTTCAACAAAACCCTAGTATTTGGACTAAATCGCCACCTTGGGAATATGAGTCATAGTATACCACTTTTTAGCAATTTTTAATAGATCCTGGTTTATCAGTTGTAGATTCTAGATTTAGCCCGAAACCCTAGACTAGGACTAAATCACCTAGTTATTAGTCTCGATACACATCAAAAGTTAGAATTTCATAATTTTAGACCTTGTTTCGAGCATCTTTTGTCTTCCAAGTGTTCCTATGTGTATCTCCAATTTGTTATTTTTATTTTGAGTCCCATTTGCTAGGTTACATAGCTATATTTACACATTGCTTTCAATTCCTTCTTTCTAAGCATTTGCTTAGTGGTGAACCCCTTTTTAGTCACACCTAAGGAAACCACTTTCTTATCCTAGTAGTACTTCCCTCAATCGAATCATTGGGTGGAAGTCTCTAAGGTTTCCTTTAATGAACTAAGAGTGAAATAGGTATCCCCCAATGTTCCATCTCCTAAAATGTGGAGCACCCTATTTCCTTGTGTTCACTGATCTCTGGAATATTTATCAAAATCAATTGTTTTCTCAATAGAAGATACTTTTTCACTGTAGCAATCTAGAAGAGATTAAATAACTTGCTTCTCTACTTTAGATTCTTTAATTTTTGCACCAAGACCTCTCATATTACTTACCAATTCGTCAACTCTTTGAATGTAGCCTTTAATTATTTCATCTTCAGTCATGTACAAAATTTCAAATTGCACTGTCAAGTTCTGCAACTTCAATTTTTGACCTTTGGATCTCCTTCATAAATGCTTTCTAACTTATCCCAAGCTTATTTAGCAATCTTCAAACTCATAACTTAAACTAATTTAGTATCTGAAAGACTATTCACAATAATGTACCTTGCTCTCGCATTGATCTCATGCACCTTGATTTTTGCACTTGTACTTGGACCATTGGGAGGTGGAGTGTATGTATTCTAATAGGCCTTCTCAATCTCATATCCCTGAGTGCATAAATATCCTTCCATCCTTGTCTTCCAGAATGCATAATTTGATCCATTGAATCTAGGATATTCCAAAGGAATCTTGTTTTCCATCTTGGATCTACCTCAAGCGATTAAGCTCTTCTTTAAGGAACCTCACTCTAATACCAATTGTTCAAGTGAAAAAGACAACTAAGATGGGGTGAATTAGTTGTAGAAATTTAACCTCCAAAACCATCAATAGTAATTAGATCCACAATCATTCACTAACCCTTATTCTATTAGTTTGATTAAACATGAAATATAGATAATAGAAACTAAAATCACAACACCATACACATAAAAACACAAGATTTACGTAGAAAACCCAATGAGGGAAAAACCATGGTGAGGATTAGCTCACAATATAAGTAATAGAAAAACCAATACAAACAGGCTCACTGCTAGAATAAGACACACTATCCAAAAAGGCTCATAGCCATGGCTCACTGTCATAGAAAGAATAGAAGAAGATAGAAGAAGAATGTTACTCAAAGAAACAATTCTCAATGCAATAAGGAGTCCACCATAATTTCTCACACAATTTCAAAGTCTCACATGAAATATATTGGATGCCTTCAGCTCACTGCCTTTAGGAACCCTAACATGAAATTGTTGGAAAAATGAAGAAGAAAATATCATCTTGTTATTTTTTTGTCATTGATGTGACCATGATATATGAGTTGCAACTACAAGATCAAAACTGAAGTTTTTCTAGTATTCTGGTCCAATATCTGAACTAGTATTTTGCTTATATCATCTGATATTTTGGTCCACATCTGTTTGTTGGTGATTACTGTTGCTTGCAGTTTTGAGAAATGGTTTGTAGTCTTCGAGAGCATGTACATTCAAGATCTCACGTATATAGATGCTTGTATGGTGTATCAACATTACACTATTATTTGCAAATGTGTTATTAGGTCTAACCTTGGCCGACCTAATGGATGGAAATATTTTTTGTTATGCATCAACTATTTCTGGTCTATGCCAACTTGATGTACCATGTTGGATGGGTGAATTGTTTTAAAAAGAATCTTTTGTGAAAGCTTGAAGCTGACAGTTGGTATTTTTGGTGAATGAGAAGTGCATCTAATTAGGTCAACCTAATTGATGCTTGCAAAGAGATTATTTATATATATATATATTGAATAGTATTTGAAGTTTAACATAGTTTTTGTGTGTGTGTGTGATGATGCAAATGAGAATGTGAAGAAGAGTGAGTGTGATGAAGTGTGTCAATTCAGTTTACTAAGCTTCATTGGAATTGAATCTGCACTCACTAGGTGTACTCCATCAGTTCATTTTCTAGATGTAAGCCATTTTTTCATTGTAATTTTGTAGGAAGTGAGACTTTGTTTCTAGACAATGAGTCCTAGTACTGAGCCACCCATTTTGTAATATTTTATAACTGGTTATACTATATTGTGAGCTAACACCCACCATGGTTTTTCCCATTTTGGGTTTTCCATGAAATATCCTAGTGTTCATGTGTTTTGTGATTCCATGTTATGTTAATGCTTTTATTTATATGTGCTATTATGTGTGTTGGAATAATTGGATGGTATCTGATCAGAAGATTTAAGAAGATACTAATTCACCCCCCCTTAGTATCTTAGACAATTAACAATTGGTGTCAGAGCTTGGTTCATCTAGATAGGCTTAATAGCTTGAGAGAGATCCTGAAGATGGAAGAAATGAATAATAAAGCAGAGCTCTGAACTACCCTTGAGGATCTTGATAAGGTTGAAAGAGAAAAAAAACATCTGAAAGAGAATCTTGAAGATGAAAATGAATGTGTCTAGAAATTAAAGGAGCAATTGAAAAATTTCAAAGATAGACACAAGGAAGTAACTGATTAGTTGAAGAAGGTTAATTAAGATATTGTCGGTTTGAAAGTACAAGTAGAGGAAAAGAAAATAATTGAAGAGTGTTTGAACAAGTTGATACAGAGAAAGTTTGAAGATTGCACCAAGCTTGAACAAGAAGTTGTGAACCTAAAAGTGGATCTGGAGAAGGAAAAACTCTGTGAAAACAATTTCAAATCTAGCTCAGACAGGATTGATGAATTGATTGCAGGACAAAAACTAAGTAAAGACAAAGGTGGTCTGGGAAATGATTCTTGTGAAAGTTCTAAAGTCATGGACAATTAGAAGACTTGGAATAAAGGAAAGCATAAAGGAAATTCAAGGAACTCTGCTAGGAGACCTCTAGTGAGATAACCTAATGCATAAAGGTATCCTTCTTTTAATGGAACTTGTTTCTCTTGCAACAAATTTGGTCACAAGGAAAAAAAATGTAGGAGTAGGATGAATCAGTTCCCTAGTCCTTTTACTGGTCAATGTTTTGCATGCAAAAGAATTGGACATAGGGAAAGAAAATGCAGAACCTTGATGATGAATTGATTTAATGGAGGAAGAATGAATCAATCCTTTAATGGCTATTTTATTACCTGTAACAAGTATGGACATAAAGCTAATTAGTGCAGAAAAAGAATTAGTGGAAGTCAATCTAATCAGAGAAATATTGTTTGCTATAACTGCCACAAACCTAGACATGTTTCAAGAGTTTGTAGAAGCAAAAACAATAAGGAGAGAAATCCAGTAGAAGGAATGAATTTGCTAAGAAATTTGACAAAGATGAGATTAAGCAAGAGATGAATAAGATTTGGAGAAAGAAAGAAGAACTAGAGACTATGATGAGTCTATGCCCTCATCTGGTACAAATGATTTATTTGACAATTAGGCCTAGCAAGGTCGCAGGGGGAGCATTATCAAAAAATCATGTGAACCCCCTAATAGATGGCATGTTAAAGGCTGAAACAAGGGTGAAATGTGAAGAATTAATTTGCAAAGGTTTTGGAAAAGGAACTAGAAGAAAATATGAAGGGATGATCTTTTGCAGAGTGAATTACTTGGTTTCTCTAAACAAAAGAGATGAGTTTTATTAGCTTTTTGAAATTTTCCACATTTAATGCAAATTAGGGAAAATTGTTGTTTTATAAAGGAAATGTTTAAGGCATTTTGATCATTCAGGCAATTGAAGAAGTTGAAGAAATATTTGGAGCATTCTTGAAGAAAATTGGAGTTTGAGATGTGGACCTAGTTGTGTCTCTTCATGAAGAAAAAGGTACTTTAATCTTCTAAGAAGTTGTGTTTTTTGTTGTTTGAGTAGTTTGAATTCAAAATAAGAAGAATGGAAACCCTTGTAGTCATGAAAGTGTCAGAAAGGCCAAGGCCCTCTTATAGAAAATATTCTTCGAAAGTTTTTGAAGATGACCCCATGGGTGCATTCTCGACAATCCCTCATGGAATGATACCAACTGAGGATACAAGGATGTATATTCATGTAAAATTTAAGGAATTCACCCATGCAAAGTAGATTGACATTTGGGAAAAGGAGCTTACTAGTGATAATTTCTTGGTAAAACCTAAGTACTCAAACTTGGTCACTAAGACCTGTTAGACAAATGGAATAATTTTCTAAACTTCAGCTATGATGACAAGTTTGTGAAATCAGTCCTAAGTAGAATCCATGATAAATTCATGTGGACTGACTAGCCACACCTGATACCTAAGGAAGAGATTAGGGCTATACCTGGACTCTAGGATAAAGGTATAGTACCCATGTTAAAATCTATAAAGAATGAGGTTTTAATGGAACTTACCAAAGCCACATATGACAAGAGCTTTAGCAATGAAAACCATCACTAATCCTACTGTGAAGTATGCAACTATAATGATTGGAAATAAAATATACTTCACCAATAGAGAGAACTCTTTTTCGGCTACAACAATCTATACTAGTTTTGATATGGTTGAAAATGGTGTTGATTATGATCTTTGTGAGCT
Organism: Sequoia sempervirens; assembly: GCA_007258455.2. Classification (NCBI taxonomy): domain Eukaryota; kingdom Viridiplantae; phylum Streptophyta; class Pinopsida; order Cupressales; family Cupressaceae; genus Sequoia; species Sequoia sempervirens. Next base: position 40,897 of record VDFB02073003.1, read on the forward strand.
TCTTCAGTTACAGTTGCTTGAGAACTTGAATTCGACAAATCAGAGGAAGTATGCTTTCAAGTTCGGTTCATTGATTGTATGTCTATTGTTTTATTTCATGAAGAGTCTTCCGTGAAGGAATAATGAAGTACACTAGGACTCATCTAGACCAATAGGACATCAGATTTTTGATTATATGCATATTTTGGGTAATTTGGATGCTCAAGATGATGCTCTAACAAAATTCTTTGTTGTATTCAAGAGAAATATGAATGAAAGGGAAATAATTTTGAGGAAAATTGTTGAGAAGTACAAAGATGAAATCATATTCCATGTTTCCTCTGATGAATGCATGATTGTGGATGTAGAACCCTAAACCATCTAGATTCAACCTCTAGGATATGATGTGATAGAAGAAGAAGTTGAAGGTTATGTGCAATTATTGTTAAATAATATGAAGGATCCCAATGAACCTAGAATTGGGATATATACTGAAAAGTCTATGGAAATTCATCAGGAGCAAAAAAAGCCTAAAATTAGAAAGAAGGCGGAGAAAATGCTTAACGAAACCAAATTCACTGATGAGGAAATTTCCCTTGGAAGGGCTTGGGGAGAGTGATTGGAGGCAGAATCATCTGGTTTGAAGAGATCTGGAAGGACTACCTCTGCAAGTGCCTCTGCAGTCTATGCAACAAAGATTGAACCCAATACTGTTGATAAAGGTAAAGGTCTTGTTTCCACTGGACCAACTACTAGATCTAGCAAGAGAAAAGAAATCCCTCTAGTAGCCCTTGCAAAAGAAACAAGGGAAAAGAATCTCAACATTATAGATGATCAAGATGAGGAAGAAGAATATCTTGATGCAAAGTTGGTGAGGAGAAAAAGAGGAGGTTTACCCTCTGGTGAAGGTGCTTCTAAAGAAGTTGTTGGTTCCAAGAAAGTACATCTTGTATCATCTTCTAATGATGAGGAAGCACAAGATTTTGGTTTTTATGTGAACACCAAGCTAGAATCAAAGAAGCCTAAGGTATCGGTTGAATCCTCTACTGACCAGAGAAATGAATAGGACAATCCAATAAGTGTCAGTCCCTACTTTAAAATAGAACCAACTCTCAATTCCTTGCTACATTTTGAGAATATGCTTCAAGCTACAATTGAATATTATGATAAGGTTGAAGAAGAAGACAAGAAAACATTACTTTTAGCTATTATTGAATATTTTATTGATGTAAGGGAATGTACCAAAAACATCAATTCATCAGGGGAACTTTTGTCCCAAACACAATTAGATAAGATCAAATTGAACAAGCATCTTTGATTCACTAATATTTTCAAAACAAACTCATACAATTTCACTTGAAATTCAATTCTTCAAAGCCACAAAACATCCTAACCTGGCTCTACATCTTTATCTGAATCAAATACAAATTCACCTTCATCAAATTAACTGAACTTAACTCAAAAACCTGATTAAAGGAACTGAACCAATCAATACTACAACATTCACTCATGGAATCCTCAATACAATTCTCTTTCCAAGGACATATCAAAAAATCATTCTTTCTTACTTTCTGACTGTCACTACTTTACCAAGACATCTTAATCATCATGTTTTTGTCAAAAAAAACATACTACCCCCATAACTCTCTTTTGGTCAGAACTTCAATTTCATGCATTTAATCACCATGGTTCCACATAAGGTTCATCTTGCTCAATACATCAAAGATATCGCATGTACCTTCTAACCCATATCCAAACATTGATACTTTTGTGATAAACATCAAAATATTAGTTTCCAAGCATTAACAACCTTACCCTTTCACTATTTTACCAGATTCTACGTTTTAGCATACTAACCCTATTTCCTTTGTAGGTCACCAATACTCTAATTGGGTGATTCAACTTCTATCATTTAGGATCTTACCAACATAAAGGCACAATATAAAACTCATTTTTTCATACTATCACATTTCTTTACATCAGATAGACTTGTTTGGGAAAATAACACAAAACAATTGATTGTCCTACATTTTAGTACCCCAAATAGGCTTTAAATACAAAGCATCCACCATTGAATCAACTCCAAAAAACTATATAACCTTAAACAATCTTTTAATAGGTCCCAAAACCAAAGAATCGTCAACTTTTAGGGGCTAAAGTGCTCAAATACATGGTAATCTATAAAACCCTTATCCTATGCATCAAACAAGCTCACCACATGAGGGTTTCTTAAGAAAGCATACCCCAAACCTTCCCAAGATCTCCCATGGCCTTAATCATGTTTTTTTGTGACTGAATATGCTTTAGGAAACATCTCCAAGCCTTTGCAATTGATATATCCTCAAACCCTTGACTATAGCAACCATTCGTGTATGAAAAACCCTTTAAATACCCTGTAGCAGCAAATCCATCAATGCATTCTTGTTTCCCCTACACAAAACAACACAAATGCAACCTAAAACATCCTAATTAAATATACTCCACTAATCTACAAGGCCTAATTTAGTTGAGTAGTCCACATTTTCCTATTAGACTCTCAAAACCCTATTTTAAGGGTTTCTAACTAAACTACAAAGAATGCTTTACAATAGATGTTCTACTTAATCAAATCACTTCAAAATAGATTTAAAAAGATATTAACTCTATAATATACCAAGGACAATAAGATTCAAGACCCTATACCATAGTACAAACTATACGAGCAAATAAATAACAGAAAGAACTCTGCAAATTAACAAAACATGGTACTTTTATTGATGATAAAATTCAAGAATATAAAGATTGTCTTTCTCTCACCTTCTACAAGCTTTCTATAGTTTTTTCCCACTCAATAACTAACTTTATAACTTCTCTATTGACCTATCCCTTCAAATTTCCCAAAAAGACTCTTCAACTTCTATTTTTTTGGCATTTTGCAAGTTTGCCAATTTTTACATCTTTCTTGCATTTTTGTACATTTTTGCAAACTTTCTTTCTTGACCAACTAAAGAACTATTTGAGGACTCTAATACATTAAATATGACTTTTATATGACCCCCTTTACATTGCTTTACAGCTGAAAATTCAAATTTTGTTTTTGTTCCTTTTGAGAACATTTAATGTCAAGGTACTCCTGCACCAATTATCATCTTAGAAGTTAAATGGGATGATTTGATGAAAAGGAGATCTGAGGTCATTGTATTTGAAGAGAAAGTTAGAAATGTTGCATATAAAAGGATTGGGTCTTCCCTGACCCCGGCTGATCTAAAATCTTTGAAGAAGATCTATGCAAACATGTTTCAGATGAAGAGTAGAGTAAATTTGTTAATGACAAGAAATAAAAGAATGAAAAAGAATGTAAGAAAGGAAACAACAAAAGTGTCCAAGAAATAACCAAAAAATATGGAATGCTGAATGCCAATGAAGATGTTGTTGCTAAAAATCTTGAGGAAGATATATCTCCATATACAGGTAATGAAGATATTTCTAAAAATTTTGATGTAGAAATTAATGTTGGTGGTGGAAATGATGAGCAGAATGAAGGAGAAGTTGAGCTTGAGATGCATAATGATGCTCCTCCAGAGGAAACTGAAGGAGAAAAATGAAATAATGATCACGTAAATGTTGAAGAAGGAAAAGGCAGTAAAGAAGAAGGAAAAGACAATCCAAAGAAAGAGCAGAATAAAGATGAAAATGATGGAAATGATGAAGAGGACAATAATGATAAAGATGAAAATGAATATGATAAAGAGGAAGAGAAGAAAGAAGAGGAAGAAGAGGAAATAAAAGAAGAAGAGAAGGGGGAAGAAGAAAAAGAAAAAGGAGAGGAAGATGAAAATGAAGAATCTGTTGGGAAAAATGAAGAAAGTAGAAAGAAAATTGTAAAATCACTTAAGATTCCCAGAGAATCGTCCTCCAGTAATAATGTTCTGAAAGGCTTACTTTCCAAGCAAATCAGATTTCAGCCAATAATTCCCCATGAGCTTTTACAAATTCCAATGATTAAAGGGTTGGTGGATATAAAGAAGATGTCTCCAATGCATAAATTAATGTTGGAAGATGGTATGCAAGCATCTAGAAGGAAGGAAATTCTAGAAGCACATAAAAAAGGAACAAAACTTGTAGAAGATTCCCTCAAGGCATTACAGGAAGTCATAACTGGTGCATCCATTGATACATCTCTTTCCCCTATTGAAAATCTGAGGTTGTTGCTAGAATCTCTTAAGGAGTATAACTCCAGGCTTAATGAAAAGGAAAAAAAAGAGGTTGAGGAGAAGTTGGCAGAAAAAAGGTTATTGGCACTGCATGATAAGTGTGCTCTTGCACAATCAAGAGTTGAAGAGAACCTGGAAGTTGTGAAGGTTTGTGAGTTAGAAACTAATGTTGTCCTTGCTTATTTCTTGAAGTGGCTAGATGCCACTCAGAATATTAATATTTTTATGGACTCCATTGAGTCTCAACTAACAATCTTCTCTAGTACTTACAACCTATCTAAAGATAGAGACTACTCAACCTAGAATGCAATCTCAATGCATAAAGAATTTTTTTTTGTTTTTCAAAAGCAAAAGGAAGAAATTATCAGGAAATTTGATTAGTTAAGTGACATTGTAAGAGTTGAATTCACTCTAGTTGGCAAGGCTCTAGCATATGCAGAAAAGCTTGAAGAGATAAACCTGACTCCTAATACTTTAGATGGTGCAAAAGAAACTCTGATTGAGTTGGAATATCTGAACAAGATGGCGATTTCCACAAAGGATAGTTGGGAGAATGGAAAAGCAGTATGGGAAGGTATTTTAAAGGAGCTTCAAGGCTCACCATCATCCAGTTGATACATGTTTCTGTGTTTTCTTTGTTTTAATGTTTTCAATTTTTTTTTGGGACACCCTTTGTCCTTGATGTCAAAGGGGGAGTGAAGAATGGTGAAATGTTGGTGTTAGGGGGAGAAGTGTTGTAAATAAGAAGCTTTAGAAATATTTATTTTTTTGCACATGTTTCCATCAATGACAAAGGGGGAGATTGTTGGAAAAATAAAGAAAAACATCTCATCTTGTTATTTCGTTGTCATTGATGTCACCATGATATATGAGTTGCAACTATAAGATCAAAACTAAAGTTGTTCTAGTATTCTGGTCCAGTATCTGAACCAGTATATTTCTTATATCCTCTGGTATTTTGGTCTGCATCTATTTGTTGGTGATTATTGTTGCTTGTGGTTTTGTGAAATGGTTTGTAGTCATCCAGATCATGTACATTCAATATCTCACATATCCAGATGCTCATATGGCATATCGACATTACATTGGTATTTGCAAATGTGTTATTAGGTCTAGCCTTGGCCAGCCTAATGGATGGAAATATTTTTTGTTATGTGCAACCTATTTGTGGTCTATTTTGACTTGATGTAGCATGCTGGATGTGTGAATTTCTTTTTGAAGAATCTTTTGTGAAAGCCTAAAGCTGAAAGTTGGTATTTTACATGAATTTTAAGTGCATCTAATTAGGTTGACCTAATTGATGCTTGCAAAGAGATTAGATATATATATTAGACAATTTTTGAAATTTAACATAGTTTTTGTGTGTGTGTGATGATGCAAATTTGAATGTGAAGAAGAGTGAGTATGATGAAGTGTGTCAAGTCAGTTTACTGAGCTTCATTGGAACTAAATATGCACTCACTAGGTGTACTCCACCAGTTCATTTTCTGGCTATAAGCCATTTTGTCATTGTAATTATGTAGGCAGTGAGCCTTTGTTTCTGGACAGTAAGTCCTAGCAATGAGCCACCCATTTTGTAATATTTTATAACCAGTTATACTATATTGTGAGTTAACACTCATCGTGGTTTTTCCCATTTTGGGTTTTCAATTAAAAATCTTGGTGTTCATGTGTTCTGTGATTCCATGTTCTATTAATGCTTTTATTTATTTGTGCTATTGTGTGTGTTGGAATAATTGGATGGTATTTGATCAGAAGATTTAAGAAGATACTGATTCACCCTCCCCTTCTCAGTAGCTTGGAAATTTAATATAAATTTGTATTGCTCTACTCAAACACACATTACTTGCAACAATCTCACATCTATCTTACTTCTCACCCTTTCATCCTCTTCTCTTGCATCAACACCATACTATGAACAATGACTCTATCGGCTAAGTACACTTGATCCATGAGGATTCAAAGTATATTCAAGCCACTAAACACAATTCCCAATAAGATCATTCAATTTTAAAAAAGAAAAGGATCCATTAGAACTAGCATATTAAAATACAAAAGCTTGATAAACCTCTAATCTAATCAAGGGAAAATCCTAAATTTATTATTGGGTGGTTAGCACAATAACAATCAAAATTCCTATGAAAATAACAAAGCACAATGGAAGTGAGGTGAAGACAAAAGGGATAGTGTTACCCTATGTCTCCACCTTCCATGATTAACCTCTGTTACACCTCCTAGCTTGCAGATAAATAACAATGCCCTCAGATTTATGAGCAACTATGACTAAAGACTAAGCCCTATGCAAGTGTTGAAGGATTTGCAGAAAATAAAAATAACCCTACAATGAGCTAAAATGACTATGACTGTTAATGACTATGACTATAAGACTAGTAGCATAAATTGAAATCTAAACATGAGAGACTAAGAGTGCAAGAAGTCAAGAGAGCTGAGAGATGTAGATATGAGGTCAAAATTGCCCTTTTATAAAAATTGCAATTTTGAATGTGTGGCCAGGATGAAAAGATGACAGGAACCCTAAGATCAATGCTTAAGATTGAATGTTGCTGTGTGCATTAGGGTTAGGTCAAAATTAGGGCAAATGATAAGGATGAAGGGCCAAGATTGAATTATAAGATAATTCAATCAAGGGTCGAAATTAAATGAGATGTCAAAAGATAAGAATAAATTTGGAAGATAAGACTGGCACGGACAAAGAGGTTGCTGGAGAAATTAAATAATAAAATTTATTTACTCCAGGTGACCAGTAAATAATTAAATAATAAAGATATTATTTAATTATGGAGGAATGTGACAATAAATTATTTTGAATTAAATGATGATTTAATTCAAAATTCAAGAGAGTGGACTAAATTAAATAAATAAAATTTATTTAATTAATGAGAGAAAAGACTAATGAATAATTAAATAATTAAAATAATTATTTAATTATAGTGGAAAGTGGACAAAAATTAAATAAATTAGAAAAAGATAAAAATGAATTAATTAAATAATTAAAATTATTTTAATTAATAGAAGAATTATGACTTTAGAAAATAATTAAATAATTAAAATTATTTAATTATTAAGAATGAAAGGGGCAATGTTGAATAATCTAAGAGTTGCAAGCCTAGGACAATTTTATGTGTCTACATTTTGCCCCTCTTTGTCATAATGTAGCATGTCACATTGTGACAAAGAAAAGAAGTCAAAATATGCCCTAGTGCAAAATAAGATGAGGAAGAATGACGAGGAGGGTTGTGGTATGCCCCCTCGAGAGGACAGACAGGTTCCAAGAACATGGGTGTGCTCTCGAAATGGATGAGAAGACTAGAATATGAAGAGACAAAGAAATGTTAATGAAAATGATATGGATGATGAGATGGATGCAATGCCTACATGAGACGAGTGAGAGAAGATGACATGACTAAAGAAGATGCATGTTAGTTCCTAGACCAAATCCTTCAAAACATTGCCATAGGACTAATATTTATTGCTCTTAATCATCATTGGGCAGTAAAAATGACACAAATGGACAACAAACACCATGATATGATGTAGACCAAGGTGTGCAAGGTCATCCATTTGAAAAACAGACAGTCACAGACAAGGAATGTCTTAACTCATACTAAGGACGAAGTTGCCCCAGTCTTTTTGTCTAGACAATCCACAGACAGCAGTCAAAAAAAATAAAATAGGCCAGGAGACGTCATCGCACCTCTAAATCCTTCATGGGACATCCTCGAGGTAGCTAGTAACATGACCAAAAGACAAGATAGTAAAAATATCAGACAAAATAGCCAAGATAGTCAAAAGATAAAACAAGATAGACCAAAAAGATTAACAACCATTTTATTTTGTTTTCCAATGTTTGTTTGCCAAAGATTGAATTCTTGTCGGTTTGATAGTTTTGACAATTTAAGAGCTTTTCCAATTTGATGGTGTTGACGGTTTGACGGGGCCTATTGTCAGGAAGGACACATCCTGAAAAGGCAAAGGACATTTTGATGAGGTCTAACTCCAAGAAGGACACATCTTGAAGAGCACCAAAGAGTGACGAGATTGACATTGTTTTGAGTAATATGTTTTGGCAAGTTGACCGATGTTGACTGTATGATTGATTGGACTGTGTTGTCTAATTTTGACCAATTTTGACATTGACATTTCAAATGATTGTCTTGTGTTTGATTTTGACTATCTGACTTATTTGACTGATGTGACAATTGTGACAAATGCCATGATTTTATTTGGACCAACCTAAAAGGACTGACCTAATGTCTCGAGGACTCATCGACTGATGGCCTTGCCTACGTAGCAAATGCGCAGAGACAACGTAGTTCGACAATGACATGGAATGACTGACATGACTGACATTGACTCCACTTTTAGGATTTTGACATTTATTTGGATGTTTTTGTATTTTTCTTCAGGACGTTTTATGATTTTTAGGTCTTTTTTCAGGACATTTTATGATGTTTTTGGTCTTTCTTCAGGACATTTTATGATGTTTTTGTCTTTTTTTTCAGGACATTTTATGATTTTTTTTGTCTTTTTTCAGGACATTTTATGATGTTTTTGTCTTTTTTCAGGACATTTTATGATGTTTTTGGTTTTTGACATTTAAGGGGATCGTGACAAATGCATGTGACTAATGCCTACACATGAGAATCCAAGGACAAACATGATTGTGCCCCTAGTCAAGCTGACTACCAATTGATAGGTGATGACAACGTTGTTTGACATGGGAAGGACGCATCCTGAAACAACATAAGGACAATGATGATAATGTGATGAAAGTATCGTGGTCTACAGCCAGGCCAGGAATGCAGTCAAGTAAAATTTTGGATAATGTGCTTGTATGGATAAGGCTCATTGCATTTGGAATGACTTGATGAGGACTAGATGGGATGATGATTATCCTTAAACTGTTTGACAAGGGAAAGCCAAGATAGGTGATAGGCATGAAAGGATAGGGGGTGGCCTTGGTAAGGAATGGGAGACATGAGACTAAGGGAATTGTCATATGATTTTTAAGGACTATGTCGTATAATGACAATAAGACTATGACGGTCAATGACATGATGTTTTATGAATCATGTATGACTTAAGGATAGACATGTCAAGAGTTTTCCTCAAAGCGTGATTTATGTGTGCTATTTTTATGTCAAGACCAAGGTAGGTGGGAAAATGGACGGAAATGATAGGGCTTAGATGGATGTCAATGTCATGAGGAAGGCATGGGAAATGAGACGACTTGCCCCCAAGTGTAAGAGTCCACATAGACGATTTATTTTATGGCCTTTGTTTGCCAGGTTTTCATCATGGTACTTATCCAAGGCGCTGTTTGCCAAGTTTTCACCGTTGGATGAAATTTTTCTCTTTACTATTTTCTTTTTGACTTTTTTATTTTTTTGGTGTCACCAAGATGCCTATTTGCCAAGTTTTCATCGAGGGTGACATTTTTTAATTTTTTTAATTTTTTTTTTATTTCTGATTTTGTGGATAGCCTGGATGCTTTAGATAACCACTAACTTACGAATCCTTGACGGTGCCGATGTAGAGACTGGTGCCATGATATGCCAATAATGACCTTGCTGAAGGAGTTGTCTTGTCAGGATCGTAGCACTTGTATACAATTGATTGATGTCATTGTGATCCTTTCTGATACTAGAGTTGGCCTTATCAAAATACGCACATCGCAATAGAGTGCCATGAGAGTCCTTGTGGTAAAGAGTTGCTGCCATGACATGACGGATTTGTGACGTAGGATTTTTGGACTTTAGGCGACATGTAGGATTATGATGAATGATGGTAGACATGGAAAGGTTGTTTGGACATTTAGATGAATGACTTTTTATTTTCCAAACTTGGGATGTTGGATGACGGATTTTGGAGGGATGGTGTTTGGAACCAACACTTTTAGATGCCTTGCTTGATGACCATTTTGAAGGAGGTGGACATGTGTTATATGTGGGAGTCCTCTTGCCTTGTCGTTCCACATTGTGATTGACTTTTGCATTTGACTGGGTGTCTTTGTTCGATCCCTCTTTCTTTGGGATCCATTTTAATTTCATTTGTCCACTTGTCCTTTTGTTTGATTCAATGGCCTTTGACATTTGATTTTGATCTTCTGATTTGTAAGACTTTTGTTTTTGTTGGTCCCAAAGGGAAGGTTGATTCATGATAGAATGACGGTACATGGTGTGGGTGGAGGGAGTGTTGGCAGCAATCTTATGACAAGGATTTCTCATGGACTCCATTTTGACATTTGTTTCTGACAAAGTTGCCCCTAATATCGAGGAGGTACCACTGACATCGTTTGATTTATTTTCTGAGGAATAACCAAGACCTTGATGTCTGTAATTTCCCTGAAGCTGTATTGGTTCAAGAATGCCTTGCTCGTGTATGCCTAGTCCTTTGCCTTGATATTGCATGCTTTGACAGATTCTATTTGCAATGGGGTATTTATTGTTTTGAAAGCAAGATGCTAACCCATCATGATGTCTATGGACACTGTCACTTGGAATATTTTCATTTGCAAGAAATCATGCTCTAACAAAGATAGATGCCCCTAATTGATAAAGTATCTTAGCTTCATTGTCTTGTTGGCCATATTCTTGACTGATATCTTTCGTCTGATCATGCGACATGTCAAGTTCAAATGACTCTGTTGGTGCTTTCAAGGCAATGTCAAAGCCATCATTATTTTTAGTGTCATAGAGTCCAATGATTTTAGCTATAACTTGATCATATGCAAGCATGTCCTTAGTGGAAGATTCTTGTTCTGGAGGAATATCATCTATGTGTCCCATGAAGGCAAGTGTCTCATCATAGGAAGTGTCAATAGTCGAGGCTTGTATAGGGTCGGCAAGTGTTTGATCATGAATTGCATAAAGGTCAATGAGTGGATCATTTTGGACTTCTTGGTCAATGGTAGGGTCTTGCTCGAAGATGGGGTTGTCATGGATTATATAGTCAGAAATAGAGCCGTTGTCAAGGAGAGGTGTGTTCTGGATGTCATGATTGTCTTGAAGGACTTCATGGATGGACTGAAAGATAGGGTCATTGGATGAACTACCTTGTTCTTGACATGAGGGTGACATTATAAGGTCATGCTTTGGGCTTTCATTTTGACATGTATCCTCAAGTTTATTAAATGGGATTTGACTTTGGACTATGATAGAATTTTCATGACTAGATGTGGCTTGTGAGGGGGTGACTTGAAAAGGATTAATGACCAAAGGACTAGAATAGGATGTGGGAACTTGGACTGCACTAGTATATGGACTAGGATATGACATGGGTATTTGCATTGGACTAGTATGTGAAGGACTAGGGTATGACGTGGAGACTTGGACCGGATATGACATGGAGTCTTGGACTGGAGTAGGATGTGATGGCATATGATGTGACATGGGGACTTCGACTATATTAGTTGGTAATGATATAGGGACTTGGACTGGATTGGAGTAAGGTTGACTAAAATGGGACGTGGAGACTTGGGCCGAATTGATATGGTATGATGTGGGGACGTGACATGTGTTGGTAGATGGTTGGTAAGGCATGTGGACTTGGACGGAATTGATAGGTGAAGGGTCAGAATATGACGTGGAGGTATGGAATGGACTAGTGGACAATTGACTTCCCTTGTCAAGGTTAGGATAAGGGTGATAAGTGGATGTTTGTTGTGAATTATTGGTAGGATTCATGTCAAGTGACTGTTGATGGTGAGGGTAGATGGATGGTGGCAAGGTATTTATGTCAAAGCCTTGTGGTAACTTAGCCCCTTCGTCCAAAAGCATGGCTAGATGCCTTTGAGGGTCACGTAAGAGATATTTTTTTACAAAGGAGACTATGTCAGGATTTTGCTTGGCAGCTTCTATGTCTTTGAAATATACTCGTCCATTTTGGTCTCTTTGTATGAATGGTTCAAAAATGTTTTTTGATGAAGATGGCATGTTCATGGGAGGTTGCATGTTCATGTTGTGAAATGGGTCGGAAAAGGTCCAATGTTGGTTTGTGTCATAAGTGTTATTGTCGATGTTGGGATTGGAATCTTGTCCAGAGTTTGCCATTTGTTGTTGTTGTCTTTGAAGCCTAGTCTCAACCGTAAAAGGGATTTGCTCAAATGAGGATGATGAGAATGATAAGTAAATGCAAGGATGACACTAGCCTATGTTTTTGTATTTTTTTTGATAAAGGATGACAATGCAAGACTATGTTTTGGATTTTTTTGGATAATAAGGGATGCAATATGACAATGTTGTCTAAAGAAAATGACTAATGCCACATGACAATGAAGACTAAGATGACAAGTTATGACACTAATTTTTGGAGTATGTCAATGCAAGGTGATAATGACGTTTGCCTAAGGAAAATGACCAATGCAAGGTGATAAAATGTCAAATGTCAAGGTGACAATGAAGATGTTGACTAAGGAAAATGACCAATGCCAAGCTAGATGCCAAATGAGGACTATGATGGACAATGAAGATGTTGACTAAGGAAAATGACCAATGCCAAGCTAGATGCCGAATGAGGACTATGATGGACAATGCCGAGTCTAAGTTCAAAATGAGGACTAAAATTGTTTTCTGATGTTTTGTTGAAAAGTCTGAGTTGTCCAAGGTCGATTGTTTGTGTCCAGATTTGTGAATGTTGTGTATAATGTTTTGAAAAAATCCAACAAGCACTTTGACAAGCATAATGTTTTGGGTGTAACCAATCGCACATCAAATAATTACAATCCTAGGTTAGGCCATGACAATATTCACTAGATTCCACGTGGGTTTCCCCAACCGCATATTTGTAGCGTGTGAATTCAGAAGCTTGGCTGCACGGGCTCCCCCTTACAGTGCACTCTCTTCTCAGGCCAACCAAGCTTCCAACCCCCATGAAACTCCCATGGCGAGCTGATCACATCTACTACAAATTGCGAAAGTGTGGATGCCTTCACCTTGGCCGGTGCTCTTGTAAATAGAGAGTTACAACTACTACACAAGAGTTTTAGTTGGGCATTAGTTCATGGTGATCCATCGTGAGAGTCCCCCTTGGATCCATCTCGTCGGAACCAGCTCGTGATGATTCTTGGGCTTTCCCCAGAACCCACTTTTATATACGGTGAAGTCCCTGGGGCCATCGGGGTGCTACGGTGAGTCATCTGGGGGTGAAGTACTTTCCCTGACAGGCCCAAGTTCTAGAGTCAGTAACTATTTCTCTTACACCCAGGATCGCACGAATGCGCAAGGGGAGAGGATACTCCAATATACCGAATCGTGAAGGGTAATTAACAAATAAAGATGGGTCTGGTTTTCTGATCACAAGGTTTTCACCAAGTGAGAGCATACTCACCTACCATCTTTCAAGCACAATCAACCAAAGAAGACATGTGTTCTTTTTATATGCACCAAAATCAAATGTTTGCTAATCTATGAAAAACAAGCACAATGTGTGTCTCTTCCTTCTTTGACATTCGAATCTGCAAACAATGAATTAGTAGTCTCTTATGCAATGGTCTTGGACACACGAATGAGGATTGCCACATGCTACAAGAAAAGATTAGTAATACAAGAAAAATCTAATCTAGTTAACTTGCAGGAATAAAGACACAGAAAAGAAATAGAAAACCAGAAAACCAGTAAATAGAAAAACCCGAAAATCTAAAAATCAGAACCTCAAAACTGAAAGAAAAATTTTACCAGACAGTTGCGGCTCGATTTGTCAGTTGCGGCTCGATTTGGCAGTTGCGGCTCGATTTATCAGTTGCGGCTCGATTTGTCAGTTGCGGCTCGATTTGTCAGTTGCGGCTCGATTTGTCAGTTGCGGCTTGATTTGTCAGTTGCGGCTCGATTTATCAGTTGCGGCTCGATTTGTCAGTTGCGGCTCGATTTGTCAGTTGCGGCTCGATTTGTCAGTTGCGGCTCAATTTGTCAGTTGCGGCTCGATTTTGCAGTTGCGGCTCGATTTTGCAGTTGCGGCTCGATTTGGCAGTTGCAACTCGATTTGGCAGTTGCGGCTCAATTTTGCAGTTGCGGCTCGATTTTGCGATTGCGGCACTTGAGCCTACGATTGCGGCACTCTGTACTTGTTCCTGCAAAATTGACAAAAAATACATGCAACTGTACGGAAAAATGACAGAAAACAGAGAGTCGGGTTCACCAATGTAATCAAGGGAAAATCCTAAATTTATTATTAAGTGGTTAGCACAATAACAATCAAAATTCCTATGAAAATAACAAAGTACAAAGGAAGAGATGTGAAGACAAAAGGGATAGTGTTACCCTATGTCTCCACCTTCCATGATTAACCTCTGTTACACCTCCTAGCTTGCAGATAAATAAAAATGCCCTCAGATTTGTATGAGCAACTATGACAAATGACTAAGCCCTATGCAAGTGTTGAAGGATTTGCAGAAAATAAAATGTCCCTACAATGAGCTAAAATGACTATGACTGTTAATGACTATGACTATAAGACTAGTAGCATAAATTGAAATCTAAACATGAGAGACTAAGAGTGCAAGAAGTCAAGAGAGCTGAGAGATGTAGATATGAGGTCAAAATTGCCCTTTTATAAAAATTGCAATTTTGAATGTGTGGCCAGGATGAAAAGATGACAGGAACCCTAAGATCAATGCTTAAGATTGAATGTTGTTGGGTGCATTAGGGTTAGGTCAAAATTAGGGCAACAGGTAAGAATGAAGGGTGGAGATTGAATTATGAAATAATTCAATCAACGGTCGAAATTAAATGAGATGTCGAAAGATAAGAATAAATTTGGAAGATAAGTACGGACAAAGAGGTTCTTTGGAGAAAATTAAATAATAAAATTTATTTACTCCGGGTGACGATGAAATAATTAAATAATAAAGATATTATTTAGTGTAGATGTGACAAAATAATTATTTTTGAATTAAATGATGATTTAATTCAAAATTCAAGAGAGTGGACTAAATTAAATAAATAAAATTTATTTAATTAATGAGAGAAAAGACTAATGAATAATTAAATAATTAAAATAATTATTTAATTATAGTGGAAAGTGGACAAAATTAAATAAATAAGAATTTATTTAATTTTTAGAAGAAGGGGACTTAATTGGTGATGTAATTAAATAAAATAAAATTTATTTAATTAAGTAAAGGGAGAAAAAGAAAATGAATTAATTAAATGGTAAAATTATTTAATTAATAGAAGAATTATGACTTTAGAAAATAATTAAATAATTAAAAATTATTTAATTATTAAGAATGAAAGGGGCAATGTTGAATAATCTAAGAGTTGCAAGCCTAGGACAATTTTATGTGTCTACAGCATTGATCTGGAATGGTGACCCTTTCCCAATCCCATGGATAAATGAGCTTGTTTCGATCGATTCTATTGAAGAGAATCGATGAAACCAATGATAGATGTGCATGAAAACATGATTTAAAGCTAAATTAACACGATACAAGCTATTTTAACATTATCTATGCTAAGATGATCAATATGGGTGTATGAAAAGCTAATCTAAATAGAATTTAAGCTCAAAAGATTGAAACCCTAAGTTACAATGGCAGCCATTGATGGAAGCTAAGCTAATGATAAAAGTAAATTAAGCTAAAAGGATGCTAAATAAGTGCTAAATATGAGTGCAAGTGAAAGTGATTTTAACAACATAAGTTTTCTCTTAAAAGATGGATCCATTTGTCTCCAAATGGTGACCTATTTATAGGAGGACAAATGATAAATGAAGGACTAAGATTGTAAAATCTAATCAACGGTCAATATGGAAGGAAGAAAGAGGCATGGATCATGGATTCCCATCAAGGGTTGAGGATGCAAGATGATATTTAATCAAGGGATTACATTCATCTAAACAAACACACTTTCAAAACTTGCACAAGAAGTATTGTTGAAAGTTTATTTCAAAAAAGGAACATTCCCTTTTTCCAATGAGTGAAGAAAGAGAATATTCTAATGGGTGAGGAAAATTAGATATTTATTTAATTAAAACCAAATTAAATTGTGTAAAGGAACATTCCATGGGAATATTCCATTTTCGGAGGAATGTGCAAAGGAGGAAAATTCCCTTGAGATGTCCGCAATGGAAGGCTGGCCAGCCAGCAGCCCGGCAAATGCATTTTCAATATACAGGCCAGCCTGGGGCGGTGCTGACCGGGTGCCAGGATGGTCAGCGATGCGGTCAGTCATCCGCATTAACACCCCAATTTTTTGGTTGGGTGACGTGTTTGATTTGGGGTTACTAGGTTAATAGAGTGATGCATAGGATTTTTAGTTCAACATTGACCACTCAAAAGTGGTGGGTGATGCACCTTAGAAATGGTGATGCACCTAGATTTTTAGCTATAGTGACGTATACTAATGTCAATTCACTAAAGAGCGTAGCGATGCACATTGCCAAAATAGTGACACACCCCAAAAATTGATATAGCAATGCACCCTTGAAAGAGTGATGCTATTGGTTTCAATGATGTCTTTGATGTTTT